>JAINUG010000317.1:415000-422500 GCA_029706075.1 Aldrovandia affinis
TGGAGCTCCTGCATCGGCAGGCTGAAACGCACGCGTCCCATTTCTGCAACATGGCTGCCATCCTCCTCCCCTCCACCCTCCACCCTCCACCCTCCACCCTCCACCCTCCACCCTCCTCCTCCCTCCTCCCTCCTCCCTCCTCTCTCCTCTCCACCCCCACCCCTCCCTCCCTGTTCTCTCTCATGATGTTCTACATGCTACCTGCAGCACAGCTGTGTCATAAGACTCTCAATAAATCTCTGGGTCTGACCACTAGGGGGTGGGAGGGCGGGGCTCCAGGGGCTCCATAATGGGCGGAGCTGCAATGTGCTGTCAATCATTGCATTGTCTGAAACAATTAAAATAATAACAATAATAATAATTTTATATTTTATTGTCCCCAAAGTGCTTTGAAGAGTACACAGTAAATATTGTGTAATAACAGGAGACTCCACAGCAGCAGAGGTGGGATTGGGGCGCACTGGGAATGCTGGGAAGGTTCGGGCGTGGGCGAGAGAGCTGTTCACTTGAAACCATTTTGGAACTTTTTTTTTGCAACACTCCGAACCTCCAGGGGGCGCTCTTGGTTTTTAAGCGGGCTTGACAAAACGGCGAAGGTGCTTGTCCCAGTGGCTCGGCCCTAAGCACTGACACAGGACCAGCTTAACCATTATGAAGAAAACCCCCCCAAAAAACAACGCAAAACTGACACACAGGGCAACATCAACCTACACCATCTCCGTGTGACGGCCATTTTGTGGTGGCTGCAGCTGGCAGGAGGCGTTGGGAGGGGGAATACAGAAGAAGAAAATGACACAATGACTCTGGGCTGAAATCTGTGCTGACGGCGTACGAGAGCCCCGGTCAGAGAGCATCGCTCTCCCATCGCTGAGAAAGGGCCCGCCCTGTGTCACGTGACCGCGGCAGCGAGCGAGCGGAACCCGGTGATCCCAGGTGGGGGGACGGGACGGGATGGGACGGGGACCCACCTGTGGTACTGTGCTTGCAGGAACTGGAACTCGTCCTTGATGCGGTCGCAGGAGTCCGACGTCGTGAACTTCAGCTGCTGCGAAGACTGAGAGGAAGCCTGCGATGAGACATAAACAAACCACCCCGTCTGTCCGTCCGTCCGTCAGGAACATCGATCAAACCCCCCTACCCCCCCCCACACCCTCCAAACACCCCTGGCAGCAGAGACCCCATTAGCACGCTCTCAGACGCTCCTGCATCACCACACACACACGCAGCGTCAACACATCACCCCCGTTAGCCAGTCCGCTGTTCCATTATCATCCCATCGCCCGGGAGAGAGCGAGCGGCCATTATCACACGATGGAACGCGCTAGCGCTCGCATCGTGCTGACCAATCGCGCTCCAGGCAGGATCACTCAAACCCTCCCCGGGCCGTGAGACCCTGGCCCCCAATCTAACCAACACCCACCCACGCACACACGACATAATTACAGTAATATACGCCATTTAGCAGACGCTTTTATCCAAAGTGACTTACAGTAGTGAATGCATACATTTTTCAGTATATGTGGTCCCAGTGGGAATTGAACCCACAACCTAAGCGTTGTCAGTGCCGTGCTCTACCTGCTGAGCCACACAGAATGATGATCTACCTACTGAGGCACACAGAACCACCTTAAAAAAGTGGCTTGATTTGCTTATAGCCAGTTTATGGTTTTTGGGGGTATGTTAATGGAGAAAAAGTGAGCCTAAGGACAGGAGACATAGTGCTGAAGGACAGCTGGGCGCAGTGCGTTTCACCGCCATCTCTTTATGCAGACTTCAGGGAAAACAAAATTACTTTCTAAACCCCCTCCCCCCCAGCCCCAGCCCCAGCCCCAGCTCCCAGCCCAAAAGATAGACCCTGTCGTGGGAATATGAGGTTTTTATCTGAAAGCATTTTAAAGCATTAGGCCACTGAGTGACGCATGCACAGGCTTTTTCACAACACTTAAATCTGTCAGCTCATAAACGATTTGCTCAAAACTGGGCAAAATTGACAGTTGCGGGTGGGGGGGGAGAGCAAATTGGACCTGGCAAAAAATTAAAAACACCCTTATTTTTGAAAATGGCACATAAAGTAATTATATTTCCACTTGCGAGTGCCTGGCTGCCCCCCTGGGAAGGCGTGCTGTTTTAATGCCGACGCGGTGGCGTTTCGCTCTGGGCCCCCACCCGGCTGTACGCAGGGACACTGACAATGACAGGTTTTATGGCACTTAAGAGGTTTGGAAGACAGACAGCGGAGCGGTCTTTAGGCACGAAGAAGTGCTTTTAAATCACAAGACTGGCACGTCGTGCATGTGACACCGCGCACTGCAAAACCCCACAAGGCTGGGAAATCACACGGCTCTCGTTGACTGGAACGCGGAAGGCGTGGCATTAATGTTAAATATTAATAATGTGTGGCGGCACGGTGGTGCAGTGGATAGCACTGTCGCCTCACAGCAAGAAGGTCTCGGTTAGAATCCAGGCCGGGGCCTTTGTGTGTGGAGTTTGCATGTTCTCCCCGTGTCCGCGTGGGTTTCCTCCGGGTACTCCGGTTTCTTCCCACAGTCCAAAGACATGCACGTTAGGCTAATTGGAGAGTCTAAACTGCCCGTAGGTATGAGTGTGTGAGTGAATGGTGTATGTAGTATCCTGCGATGGATTGGCGACCTGTCCAGGGTGTATTCCTGCCTCTCGCCCCAATGCATGCTGGGATAGGCTCCAGCCCCCCCGCGACCCTAACTAGGAATAAGCGGCTGAAGATAAGATGAGATTAATAATGTGTCGTATGTATTAGTACACTTGTGTGTCACAGCGGTCTTTAAATAGGAGGAGGGAGATGGGACGCTGTAAGACGAAGAGTAAAGGCTACATTTCAGACTGAGACTTCAGTTTGTGTTCCCCGTGTGAGGAAATTATTTGGGCATCTTCAGTCATTCAGCAAAACCAAGACGAGCAAAATCAAACTGGCCAAACAACCAAACAGTCCTTTGTTCAGCAGACGCTCTTATCCAGAGTTAAAAAAAGCATACAATAAAAGTCAGTACGCCACCAGAGCTGATGCAAGAAAATGCAATAAAAAAAAAAAAAACTTTTAAAAAAAATACAAAAGATTTTACTTTACTTTTTAAATAAGTTCTGCAATTAAACTAATCGTCACACATGAGTGGCAAAGGCTACTCGAGAGGAAGCATGAACCCAGGTCACTTGGTACTATGGGCCTATTCAGTGTGGAGAAACACTAAAAGCAGGAACTTCACAACATTAACGAGGAAACGGCGCAGCAGTAGAGAAGCTGCTGAAGATCGGCGATCGTTACGCAGCGCTAGCAACAGCCCAGCGGGGAAAACGGTAACGACGGGCCCGGCGCGTGCCAAACGTGCCAAAAGAGGAATGCCAAAACTCAATCGCCCGCTAACTTCCCACTGCTTGAGATACAGCGCTGGATCACCGCCAGCAAACAATTCATTCATTAATATTTACCCCCAGAAAAAAAGAAAGAAAAAAAACTAATATAACAACTAAGCATCAGGCAGTGTGTAGCTTTTCATCAGACATCAACAAATTAAGTTAAGATCAATTTAGTTTTGTTTTCTTTGTTCTGGCCGTACGGGGACTGGTGTGAGCCATATTTAAACCAGCACTAAGTCAGAATTACACCGGGGGCTGGCGGATGGCCCAGCGGTCTAGTGCACCGCGCTTTGGAGCGGTGTGCGCTGCCCGTCAGAGACGCGGATCGAAACCCGCGTTTCTACCAGACCGGCCCTGGTCGTCAGCCTGATCGAGGCGGCATTTGGCTGTCCGCCTCCGGGGAGGGGAGGGAGAGCGGCACGAGTCCGCCGAGGAGAAGGTTAATGGAGTCCGTGGAAGATCTCCGTCTCGAAAGAAGGCGGGGAAATAGGTCCAGGAATACGAATCTCGTTCCCGGAGGACGGGCGGCGGACTCGTGAGGGTGGGGAATTGAAAATAAAATAGAGGGTATAATTGGCTACTAAATTGGGAGAAAAACCGGGAAAAAATCAGAAATAAATTTATTTTAAAAAAGAAAAAAAAAAGAATTACACCGGTCCTTTAAGCCACGGCTGGTTTCAAAGGCTTTAGAATAATAAATCTTACCGGAGCAGGTTCTACAAACACGTTTGAAACAGAACCGCATTTACCAACGGTGACTGCAGAAGGGGGACATTATGGGGTAAAGGTGGCTTCCCTGTGCTTTTTCCCATTTGAAGGAACGCAGTTCCTGCTTCCAGCCAGGATTTAACCACCTCGGTTTACCAGGAACCACACAGTAGACTAGACACTGTACCACCTGTCCAGCCATGCCATACGTAAGGAAGCATGCAATGGCTGGCAGTGTAGTGTAATGTACTGGTTAGGGAGCTGGGCTTGTAACTCAGAGGTTGCAGGTTCAATTCCCAGGTGGGGCACTGCTGTTGTACCCTTGAGCAAAGGTACTTAACCTGAATTGCTCCAGTAAAATATCCAGCTGTATAAATGGATTGTATGTAAAGAAATGTAAACTGTGTAAGTCGCTCTGGATAAGAGCGTCTGCTAAATGCCTAAAATGAAAATGTAAATGTAATATATACATCCTAGCATATTATCTGGATCTGCGTTTGTCATATTGGCCACTTAATGATTGAAATGTTCGTCTTGTCTCAGGCTCTGCTTGCAGGACATTTTACTGTATTTACTCCCCCCCCCAATTTAGACCCCCACCTTGTAACCAAAAATCAGCAACCAATTTAGGCCAAAAGGAACCAGGTGAGCATTTGCTGTATAACCAACACCCTCTCTTTGTCATGGCAATCCCCCCTCATATTGGATGTGCATTTTAAACAGATTCCCAGTCTAGATAATACACATCTGACAATCTCATAATACACATCTCTATACAATACCTCACTCCAATAATGACCCCCCCACCCCCGTATGAAACTCCAGCCTTCTCTGTGTAAATGAAGACACAAAGAGGTCGGCATTGGCTTGCACTTTCAGCCAGGAAAATGTATAAATGAATAAAAAACGTTCAGGCTATCACATTGATGCAGGTTTCTGGGTCTATCGTCCTCCTATCCTTCATGAATATTCATGAGACAGACTGCAACTTCCCCCCCCTGCCCCCCGCCCCCATTACTGGTTAATTAAGGAGCGTTTGAATACCGATCCCGCTCATTGACTAACCGCATGATTAAACATTCTAACGGTGTCATGTCGTCTCACACGCAGCACGTTACACCTGCGCAGGGGGAAAACCTCGCTGCTCAAAATACTTTCATTTTGGATGAAAAAGAAAAGTAAAATAGAAATTTTACTTATATTACTTAGACCCATTTACTTACAGGGCATGGGGTTTTGCACACGACAAAACCAACATATGTCGAGTTCCAGGCACAGAGGTCAAGTCTCTCTTTCAAGGGTACAACAGTAGCGGCCTGGCTTCCGTCAAAGCCATACAACAGCGTTCCAAAGACCAGCAGCCTGACTTTCAATAGCTTCAGGTAGGCCTCTGTCTCTGTCCCTCCCTCTTCCTGCCCTGCCTCTCCCTGTCCCTCCCTGCCTCTGCCTCTTCTGCCTCCCTGCCTCTCTGCCTCTCCTCCCTCTCCCTCCCCCTCTCTCTCCCTCCCTCTTCCCCTCTCTCCCTCTCCCTCTTCCCTCTCACCAAAGTCCCTCCCTCTTCCCCCTCTCTCCCGCTCTCTGACCCCCTGTTCCCTGGTGGGTCTCTCCCTTCCCTCTCCATTAGCTCCCTCCCTCCCCCCTCCCGCCCTCCCTCGAGGCAGCGGGTTATTAATCCGGTGGGGCTGAGGGATTTTGCCTCGTGCACCTGGACTGGAGTGCCTGGGCTCGGGGGCACACGGGAGTTATTAACCCGTGGCCGCTCACGGCCAGAGGCCTGGGCTCGGGGCACAGGGCGTGGCCATTGTGTTCTGGAGCAGGGCGCTTAAAGCCTCGCTCGCTCACAAACACCCACCCGTGTGCAGGGAGGAACACGAGCACCGCTGCGCAGCCCTCTCTGGAGGGGGGGCGGCTATCAGCGACACACAGGAGGAGGGAGGAGGGGAAACAGAGACGATTGAAGAAGAAGGAGACAGAAGCTGACGAGTCTTTAGTGCAGCGGGAGAGAGCGAGGCGCAGCCTTCAGAGCAGACAGAGAGAGGAAGAGGCCTGCTTCAACTGCAGCGTGCGACTGAGTCCCTCTGTGTGCTGCTCCGCTCAGAGACATACACATATACACACGCATACACACACACACACACACACACACACACACACACACGCACACACACACACACACACACACACACTCACGCACACACACACGCTCTCACACACACGCTCACACACACACGCACACACACACACACACACACACAAACATACGCACGCACACACACATTACTCACACATTGTACTCTCTCTCTCACACACACACACACACACACACACACGCACACACACACACATATGCACACACACACACACGCACACACAGACACACACACACACACACAAAACACAATTACATATACTGTATATAAATGATCCCAGACCACACAAACTCCCTCTCTCCAGCACACACGGGCAAACGAGACACATCGAGAATCGATAATCAGTTTTTCAAACCCAGGCGAACCAATTTTCTGAATCCACTTCACTGAGGCACGGAAATTCTGCCCGAAGATTGCATTCCACACCCAGGGCGACCGTGCAGACCACAATGGAGCATGCTGGATTAATGTTCACATTCGATATCTATCTGACGCCAAGACACAGGGCTCGCTGGCGCACGCTGAAACACAACAACCCCGGCAGGCTCCTCCACAAGGATCGGTTGTGTTTGACACACTGCAGGGTATTCACTGCGCTCCGCTAACGCAAGAGCATCTTTAAACCTTCGTTAGGGTCCGAAAGCAAGAACGCAAGTTCAGGAAGTAAACAAAGGCCAGCAGACACAAGTCAATTCTTTCTTTCTTAAATTCTTTGTGAATCTTTTCACGTTCTTATTGTGGAGAAGCAGCGGTCTCTCCAGCACACAACCGGCCCAGTGCGGTCTCTCCAGCACACAAGCGGCCCAGTGCGGTCCTCGGCGTGAGCATGACCGCGGCTGTAGCGGGTATTTTAGAGCGCTAATTGGTGCCTCATTCTGACACACCCACTCAATTGGACGCACCCAATCATCTACCCCCGTGCCATGGGCACAGCACTGAGAGCCGCAGCAAATGAACAGAAACAAACACTTTAACAGTTTGTACAACGTTGTGCTTGTTGAATGTGTTACACTAAATTCAATTTGCAGACACTTACAAAACAGGAGAACATGAGTGCATCCACTTCAGTTCCATAAGCAACAGTGACAACACTCCCAACATCACTAAAGCACTACTGTAACACTCCCAACATCACTAAAGCACTACTGTGACACTCCCAACATCACTAAAGCACTACTGTAACACTCCCAACATCACTAAAGCACTACTGTGACACTCCCAACATCACTAAAGCACTACTGTGACACTCCCA
>JAINUG010000317.1:427500-587500 GCA_029706075.1 Aldrovandia affinis
CACACAGAGCAGGGAGAACTGAACGGGGAGTAGCGGGGCAGTGAGACACCTCCATCCGTCCCTCTGTCTGTCCGTGTGCTTCTGGGGCAGTGTAGCCCCCGGGAGGAGCGTTTCGTCAGTGTGCGCGCGAGCAGCACTGGAACTGCAGGGGGGAGGACGCAGGCGGTGGCGCAAGTTTTGGGTCCAAGACATGATCATGGTCATGTGATCAGAGGAACAGCGGGGAAAACGGCACAGGGGGGGCCTTGACGAAATTGAGTTTTAGAAAAGTGGAGAAAAAAACCGATAGAACGACAAACAAAAGCCGAAGGATAGAGGCGAGAGAAAAGGGGAAACAAAAGCAGGATATTCCAAACGGCTCCTTCCATCCGGCGACGTGGCTCAATCCCACTCGGCAAACCAAACTTTCATCAAACTTAACCAGGGAAAATAAGTCATAATAGAACGTGGCAACCAATGGCGTGTCGCAACAATGAAGAGCAAATGTCTCATGCAATTAAAAAAATAGTAATAATAAATGAAGTTTATGGAAGTAAAGTTCTGGAAGTAAACCGTTACTACCACCAACTGGGCCGTCAGCGTTTGATGTGCACTGATGACGTCTTATCTCCACCGCTCACAAACGCAATCACGTGCAGATATGCACCGCTGTCAGGGTAACGGGGGCGGGGGGTTGCTAAGATGCAGAGACGGAGAGAGAGATGCTGATCTATTATGGGGGAGGTTGACACAGACTGCAGGTCCCTTCCAAGCCCAGGTGCAGGTAGGAGAGTGGAAACTGAATGCCGTTGGACGGGCCTGAGAAACTCAAATAGTTTGAGGATGGCACAAAGTATTCTGGCTCTACATGTTTATTTTGCTTGTTTTTTTAAGTCCTAAATGTAAAAAAAGCATTAAAAACACTGCAGGGGGAGAGTAAAATGAGTAAAATGAGTAAAAAGCCAAACGTGAGCCAAGGCCAGCCGGGCTGAGAAAACACCTAAACCTTCCCTCTGGGGAGTCTCATGTGCCACGGCACACAGACACCTGCTGCACACACCTCACACTGCCATGACTGAAGACACAACCACTGCCATTTCAAACATGACTAACCCCCACTGAGTCACAACCGCTTACAGGGTGGAAAGGAAAATCAGTGTCACTAAATCAGTGTGTGTAAATCACTAAATCAGTGTGTGTAAATCACTAAATCACTAATCCTGCATTTTTATTTTATATTTTATCATTTTTGTTTCAGATTTTTATCCCATTTTTCTCCCAATTTGGTAGCTTTCTATGTCAATCCCCCCCCTAGTAATGTGATTTTGCTGCCATAGTCCTGCGACCGGTAGTGTCGAAGGTGACCTGATGCCTCCTCAGAGACAGCACTCACCAAGCCGCCGACTGTAACCCGGTACTACAGGGCCACTCTTATGCGCAGTGAACGTCCTGTCGGCTTCCCTCCCCCCTCCCTGGGGCGGACAGCCAATCGCCGCCCCTGGTGGCGCTCCTGGCCAGAGCAGACTCTGGCGAGACGGGGAATTGAACCCGGGTCTCCGTGGCCAGCGTCGGACGTTGTAACCACTGGACCACCACTAATCCTGCGTTTTAATCCTTGCCGTCAGGTCTTGTTTCTCCGTACAGGGAGCATGAGGGCACTCAACTGGATTAGATCTGAGCCCTGGCACAAAACTGCAGTTCAAGAGAGCAGTGAAAAATGCATGAAAAACGATGTAAATCATATTCCACAGCCGTCTCAGTCACCAGATCTCAACCCAACTGAACACTTAGGGGAGATTCTGGAGCGGTGCCTGAGACAGTGTTTTCCACCATCATCAACAAAACACCAAATCCTGGAAATTCTCATGGAAGAATGGTGCTGCATCCCTTCAATAGTGTTCCAGACACTTGCAGAATCTTTGCCAAGGTGCATTGAAGCTGTTGGCGGCTCGTGGTGGCCCAATGCCCTATGTTGAACACTTTATGTTGGGGTTTCCTTTATTTTGGCGGTTGCCTGTAGCTGGACCTGGACACTCAGGATAAACATCCAAATTCTGCCTCTCTGGGCTGAAGCACTGGGCCTGGGGGCAGCGATACGCCCCAGGTCTGGAATGGAGTCCAGACCACAGCAGTGCAGCCCAGGCACACGGGACCACAGCGTCGCTCCGGGAGGGGTAGGAACCGAGTCTGGGATCTCCCTACTGCTCAACAGACTGCCGTCCCACAGAACAGGAGCTCACAGACTGCGGAGTCAAAAGGAGCAATAGCTGGGCAGGCGTGCTCATCCGCCACCTCCTGAATCGATGGAGGACATTGCAGCAATGGGGCATGGTTACAAATACAATTGGGCATTCCAAAACTTTGGAGGATAAAGGTGATAAATTTGCCCACTCTGATTTAGGGATGAGTCAGGGCTTGTTTCAGGGGGTTCAGAGGGTTTTCAGAGGGTTTTCAGACCGTCACGGGAGAAGAGACACGACCTCCGTTCAGTTAGGAGCTGCCACTTCCTCCTGAGCTCCACTAGGGGGCGTTGAAAAGGAGGAGCAGCAGGTGAGAGGACACCTCCTCGCCCACAGACCGTAAAGGCCAGGGAGGGTAATCACCCGGCCCCCTTCTGCGTGCCTCAGATCAGCAGCGAGGGGGGGGGGGGGAACCTCATGAGCCCTGCGGCAACTGCGAGCGGAGAGCTCTTTTACACAACCAATCACAACCAAGGCTCTAATGAACCTCACAGTGGATGGGAGCCAACGCACGCTGTCCATCAGCAGCTTGTGAGAACCAATCAGAAGACCTTTGGTTGACTGACCAAGCGTGGTTTTGGGATCGATGAGGCCGCCCCTGCCGCTCGGCCACGGCTCTTGGTGCACAACACTTTGAGTGCGCAGTCGAGTGTCTGTATATATATATATATACGCCATTTAGCAGAGGCTTTTATCCAAAGCGACTCACAGTAGGGAATGCATACATTTTTCAGCATATGTGGTCCCAGTGGGAATCAAACCCACAACCTAAGCGTCATGTCAGCGCCGTGCTCTACCTACTAAGCCGCACAGAACCACACACATCTTCCAGAGGCGGGCTACTAGAAAGCAAGACGCGAGCACAATTGTGTGGGTCACGTCGTTCTTCTCGACCGCGCTTTGAGGATGAGCACAATTTTACCAGTGCTTTCCGAATGTCCCAGTGCAATTTTTTTATTTGTTTCAGATTTTTTCCCGTTTTTTCCTCCCAATTTAGTGGCCGATTATACCCTCCATTTCGATTTACCCTACCCACATGAACTCGCTGCCCCCGATCGGGGCCAAGGGCCAGGGCCAGTCTGGTAGAGACGGGTTTCGAACCGCGTCCCTGACAGGCAATGCACACTCGTATCAGACCAGCCAAGATACGGTGCAATAGACCGCTACGCTATCCGCCCCCCCAGTGCAAGACAGAGAAAAAAAAAGAACCCCACATGCTGACAGCAGCAAAACGTGTCTTGGATGTGCAGTGGGCACCTCACATTCACACTGTAACACCTCTGTACAATCTCACCTCCTAGTACAAAAACCAGGCAAATGTGGAAGACAGCGGTGTCAGGGTCATCCACAGGGCGAGGTGGTTTTGCCCGGGACGACGGTGCACTCTGTGCCATTAGCAGGGGGCCTGTCAGCTCCTTTCCTTAATACAAAGATCCCATCTCGCCCTAACAGCTCCACACTGCCGTGCCGCTGTCTCTCCGTCAACTCCCACAACGGCAATTACAACACAGCCCGCTGGCACAACCTACGGCCAGCCTTATTCACCGACATCACCGGCCCCTGCTTGCTCGCAGGAAAGGACAGGAATGGAACACTCTGGCACGAAAATGAGCCCAAACAGGACGTTTGGATGAAGCACCCCCCCCCCACACACACAAACACACAACTGGCACCATCCTGGCAGAATTTTCATTTCACCGAAAGACTTGACAAGCGAACAACAGGTCTACAGCCATCGCATGAATGTATTCATCTAGTATACAAAGATCTTGTGTATAATATTTACTAATACTGCATTTAAAATGTCAAAACAAAAATGATTTTTTATAAACTTTGGGTTTTAACCCAAGTCTTAATGAGGGAGACCACACACCCAGCAGCCATCACTCCAGTCACTACTGAAGTTGTTAGAGACTTCAGAAGACTCCTTCCTTCCTTAAAGACGTGGTTTAGGATCTCTACTTACAGAAAGTTCAATGTCCGCATGAATACAAGAGTCTGACATCTGGTTTCTGACAGGAGTCTCTGATCTGGCCTCACCCTTGGATGTCTAGGTTCTAATACCATACCTGGACAGTGATCATTTTCTGATTTTCATCAGGTAATAATAACAGATTAAATATTAGCCTGCCAATTACAATTATAGAGCGGGGCACTAATAACATGCGTCACACACACACCTGTACACCTGTGTTTATAAGCTTCCGCCACAACACTTATGTAGATGTGTAATTATGGTAATGGCCAGGAGCTATATAATCGGGGGGGTGGGTTAGGTACTTAAACGCACAGCACTAAAATCACCTTCCGCTTTGTCAGCAGGCTTCCCGGACAATGCGCATAACGTCTTTCCAAAGACACTTACTTTTTTGGGGCAATCAATCAATGTGTTCCATCGCGACCATTTCGAAATGTAAATACTGGCGTATCATAGCGTCAGATGTTATCAGCGTTTGAGACTTAGTTAATATTGGTGAATTACTCATTAACCGAGTTAACGAACATACCTCAAGAAATTACCTGAAGAATGTACACTACAATACTACCGAATTTATAGAAACACTACTTTGGAATAACACGAGTGAAACATTGCAGTGGAGGAATTAAAAGTAACCAGATTATTATCGCGGGGTAGTTTCAATGGAGCTGTTTTTGCGCGCCGCCATCGTGTGTGAATATGCGTTATATGTGGAGCGAATATTTTCAGCTTTTCAATAACGCGGTGACATTTTCACCGCGGAATGAGTCAATGTCAGACCATTGTGGAAGGCAGTGGGCGGGCAGGCCACAAACGTTATAAACCATTCATATTTGTGTCAGTCTTGCTGGCTAATGTTGGTTAAAAAAAGGCGATTTGACAGGGACATGGATCATCATAGTTAGCGAGATAGATCGCATACATTATGCACCTCACTGTGACATGAGCCAACAGCAGAGTTTAGGCCCGACTCCAGCCTTGACCATAACTAACGAGGTTAGTTTGCTAGCTTGTTCACTGTTGCTAGCGAAGTTACATGCCATTAATAACGTTAACGTTACTAGTCAGCTAAAAAACAAATAACGTCAGCTAATTTACAAGGCACTAAACTGTAACTTGGCAATAATCCAGTGCTTGGCTAACCGGCTCACACTAATGTCATATGGTAGGCTAGTCAGCTGGTTTAAAAAAAATCTTATTCAAAGACTGTTGTTGTTAGCTAGCTGTGTAGTGATACTAGCTCATTTCAAACACGGAATGGTAGCTGCTAGCAAGATGACTAGTTTGTTATTCCTTTAGCTAGTCGACTGGATACAGCATAAGTTTGCTTACTGGCCCATGCTGAAAACAGGCTCATTAGCTAACTATGGTGATAGCAACGCACATGCTCAAATCCAACAGCAACCAATGCGTTAGCGAGGTAGCCATTGTGCTCAACGGGCAAAGTGTCCAAAATGAAACCTCCAAGTCTAGCTAGTAAAGTCAATTGTACGTTCAACGCGTAAGCAACGCTAATGTTAGTTATTCTTCGTTTAAAATGGATTCTCGGTGACGTTAGTTCGCTGCCCAGGCGAGTGAGGCTCAAACACTACGAGCTCTGCGCACGAAAGCGATTGAAGAATGTAAACAAATGGCCGAGGCTCAGTAATGTTATAAAACTGCTCCAGAACAGCCCGTTCCGTAACTATCCCACCCCAGCAACCCAAATCTGGAGAAATATGACCGGATAACACACCAACATTTCGAGCAGTTAGTTAAATTTACACCTACCGAGTGTCTAGATTGTGGAAACATCATGTCAGTTTCTTGCTGTGTAATTCCTTTGTAACCAAGACCAAGAGGTTAAGCTTTTTGGAAACGTTTTTTTCCCCCCTCTTTTCTTTGTTTCGTCCGCTCAGAAAAAAAGATGCAATCTTGCAATCCAGTCAATATTCTCGCAATAGTCTCTTTGCTGTTCTGTCCTGTTTATCAGCCACGCCAAAGAAAAAACAAATTCACTCCTTTCTTCGCCCGACCGACGGTGCGTACTATATAACGTTACCCTGATTTCTCCCGAGGTCGGCTAACGATGCCTAGCTAGCGGGCTTTTTTTCGTAGAAGGAAAATGTTTTTCTTTCTTTCTTTCCGTCGCTCGTTGGCTCGGTAGTTTGTGCTGGGCAGTTTGCTCTTTGTGGAAAGAAGACCGCAAATACAGCTAAGCTAACTCGCCAGCCAGATATTTTTAGCCAGCCGACGAGCCAATTAGCTATGTTGCTAAAAATCGATGTAAATGAATTCAGCGAACTTCGCCAGCTAACGAATAAACTAACGAACTGCCAGAAAAACAACCGTTAAACGTTTCCGAGCTAGCGAAATAAACCTGGTTTTCCTATTCACGACCCTTTTCCAGTGGCTAACTAGCTACCACAAAGCTAGCTCAGCTACATTTAGCTAACAAGGCAGTTGATTTTTTTTTTTCCTGGACCGTATTCCAGTAATGTTTTGTTCGTAATCCGCAAACTAGAGCTCCCGTCTATTAAAATCTGGACGCTGCTCCGACTCAATAATCTGGAGGCTGGTTTATTTTGGAGGAAATCCGTCGTTTGATGAAGATCGTTTCTCCCAGTTTAGATTCCTTGGACGCAATTGGCACATACGCGCTTTTCACAGAGCGACCATTTCTTGCCGCTGCTCTACAAAATGTAGGAGACATCGAGGAACGAGCGGCCCATGTGATGTGGGATTGAGGTGGCGCACTGAAGGCCCATTTTAGATGTCAAATGTATAAAATTACAGTTTGCGGAAGTGTCGCTGCTTAATGTGCCCCCAGTGGAAAGCGCAGCTAGCGGTGCACAAGCTGTTCCTCCCCGCACACAACGGCCCGTGGAGGGGCTGGGACCGGGCCGCAGACATAACACAGACGAACGGAATGACTTTTAATTTTCCTCTTACGCTTACGAAGGAAAAATACAGCCTTTATGCGGAGGAAAAAAACACTTGATATTTGGCTGCTAACAACAACATATCCACTGCTGGCTACAGTAGCTTTTTCGAGCAACTATAACTAGTTGTTTCCCAAAAAAACTTGTTGCGATGTAGCTTTTAAACCTTTTAACTTTTAAATCAAACGCAGTTTTATTACAGCGTTTAATTTATTCCTGATTCATCTCATCAGCTGTTAAAGCTTGAGGGCTTGTCTAACCGGTTGGCGCACTTCAGTTGGAGACTAGATTAACTTTACAGTTGTGGACATTTTCCTATCACGACCAGTGAACAGTAACCGTTACAGAAGGGTGTTACAAACATTTACGCCTACAGCATGGAGTAAAAGAGAAGGCCCTGGTAATAAAAAATAAAAATAAAAAAGTTGCCTACATAACACCCAGAACTTCTTACATTTACATTTTTACATTTTACATTTTAGCAGACGCTCTTATCCAGAGCGACTTATACAGTTTACATTTCTTTACATACAATCCATTTATGCAGCTGGATATTTTTTTAACTGAAGCAATTCAGGTTAAATACCTTGCTCAAGGGTACAACAGCAGTGCCCCACCTGGGAATTTAACCTGCAACCTCTGAGTTACAAGCCCAGCTCAGCTCCTAACCATTACACTACACTACCAGATATATAAAAAAATCTAAAATTCATTCTTTCGTATGCTAATTTAAAGATGAAAGATGAGGACTGAAATGTAGCAGCAATTAGTCTTTATAACGATCCAGTGACAGGGATCATACCATAAGCACACATTTTGGAAGGCTAGCGGCAGTCCCATTGATCTTCATCTTGTTCTTATGCATACTGACAGTAACAAGGGTGCCAGGACACAGCCCAGAGATGCATCTGTAGTATTTAAAACCATCTGTTAAAACCACTTCTAAAAGCAGGGTTTCTTGGTCCTGCTTCCACCAGGTTTCCTAAACCATCAGACCTCATGTTCTCTACAGTCTTGGTGACATTATGTACACTGTAAATGAAGCAGCTCCCATCTCTTTATAAGAATACGTAACAGCAAGGCCACTCAACTCATCCAGGCTCCGTATTTATCTAGTCAAGAAAACGTCCAGCACAGCTTACATTTACATCTGACATTTTAAGAATTTAGCAGACGCTCTTATCCAGAGCGACTTACAAGATGTGCATAAATGCATGGTAGGAACAATCATAGTTCGCGCAAGAGATCAGCGCAGTAATACTGTGATAGACATCATTGCAGGCAGCTGCGTACCATACCTGTAACACTGGGAAGGAGAAGGTTAGTGGGTTGTTGTTTTGAAAAAAAATTTAATGGAGTAAGCAGGGGTATATAGTGTTGAGCAAGTAGGCAGTGGTGATGACAATTAGCAAGATGTACAGAATTCAGTGGTAGTGGAGTCTGAAAAGGTGGGTTTTGAGTCTCTTGCGGAAGATCGCAAGTGAGCTTCAAGCCTGGACTCTGAACATCCCAAGGGCCTCTGCCTCAACCGCACGACATTGCAAGCTGTCCCACGCATTAAAAAAGAAACACTTCCCGAGATCAGTGCAGAATTGACCTTTCACTGTGTTCCAGCCTCTTTTTCTGCTGACAGAACTCAATCTGAGAAATCTTTTTTCGTGCACTTCGTTAATCCCTTTTAAGCATTTAAAAAACCTCAATCAAATCTCCCTTTCGTCTCCTTTGGCCAAGCTTTAATAGATTGGGTCTTAAATCTTTCCTCGTAACGTTTAACCTTTCATACCGTTTAGTGGCCCTTCTTTGTCATTTTTCCAAGAGCTTCAATATCTTTCTTTTAGATTGGTACGCAGAACTGCATACAGTACTCTTAAATGTGAAAACAGATCCATAATGAAGACGTGATTGGTCTGTGTCTCAGCCTCAGCCTGGATCTTAGTCGCTGGTTCTTACTGCAAAAGGGAATCTGGAAATCTGTCACGATCATTTTCTCACCTTCTTCCCAAACTGAAAACCTCCAAACACTGATCCAGCTCACCCCTAAATCAGCAGTGTCTGCACAGATCTCAGCACTGGCACTTTATCTGAAACCTGTCCACCATGATTTGTTTTCTGTAATGCGTTTCACCTCAGAGTGTCAAGGGGTAAAATAAATCACATTTCAAACGAACACATCCTCCCTCTCTCGGCATCATTTGACAGTAAGAAATAGTTAACACATTTTGGAACATCTATAGAGGGCGGTAGGTGGTGCAGTGGATATCACTGTTCGCTGCACAGCGAGAAGGTCCTGGGTTTGAATCCAGGCCGGGGGGGCCTTTCTGTGTGGAGTTTGCATGTTCTCCCCGTGTCCGCGTGGGTTTCCTCCGGGTACTCTGGTTTCCTCCCACAGTCCAAAGACATGCATGTTAGGCTAATTGGAGAGTCTAAATTGCCCATAGGTATGAGTGTGTGAGTGAATGGTGTATGTGCCCTGTGACGGATTGGCGACCTGTCCAGGTTGCATTCCTGCCTCTCGCCCCAATGCATGCTGGGATAGGCTCCAGCGACCCTGACCAGCAATACGCGGGTTAGATAATGAATAAATGAAAGGAACCTCAACAGATGAAATACTGCATTTCTTTTGAATGCTCTTGCAAATACATCTCAACCAGCAGCTTGATTCAGGCAACTCGTCATCACATCTTGTGGTTGATTGAGATGCATTAGAATGCTATTTAATTGTAAAAACGAAGAGCATTTTAAAGCAAACGTTAATTTGGCACCAGTTTATAATCACACGACGGCCAGGGTGTCGTGACAGTGTGTAGTGTTAAAGCATCGTGCTAATTCTTTATCCTTTCAAATCGTGTTCTGTAACCGTCCTGTACAAGTACGTCCGTTATCCTATCATGCCCCCTGCTGGACAAATATTACCACACAACACTCAGGCTGTAAAAACTGCCCCTATTCCCATAACAAACAAACAAAAAAGACTCATTTTGATTGCAGAAGATTTGCCCTCAGTCATGGTACTGTAATGTAATGTAATGGTGATGTGAAATAAAAGACCCATCGTTGCCTCAAAACAGAACCTGCCCGCTAACAAGAACTTTTCAATGGGTGAAGAGAATATAATTTCCATTTCTTCGCGCATTAAAAAAATCTCAGGGAAAATGAACGAGACACAATATCACCAAGTATAGGAACAAATTTTATTCCAATTTAAAACAGATACTTTTTTTTTTGTCATTATTTTTCTTTTTTAGGAGAAGGCTATGAAAATCATTTTCATGTTTCAATGAGGTTCAGGCAACAGTGGTTGAAATGAAACAAATACAAAAAAGAAATATGGCTAAAAATACTGTAAATCAATAACCAATTGGACCCGTTTCTGGAGGGTTCTGCAATTAATACATATTTCTGAACCCACCCCCTCCCCCGCCCCCGCCCAAAACAAACAGCACATGCAATTAAAATGACAGTTCTTTAAAAACAGCAGTTTTTTTTCCCAATCTCCTTTAATCTTAAATACAGAATAAAGTCCTTTTCGTTCATTTATAATTATTTTATATCACATATTTAGTGTTTTAATTGTTTTAAAAACTGGACCATAAAATACATGGGCCCATTCAATGATTTTCACAACATTGGCACTTATAAAGAGTCTGGCTCTACAAAGGAAGGGGATTGGCACACTCAGTATGATACATCATTTACATTTGGTATACTTAAAAAAAGAAAGAAAAAAAAAAAAGAATACATTACTTTCATTTTATACACCACTACACGTTTAATCAATCGGTTCTATTGAAGAGAAAAAAACTCAAATTCATTAAGTGGTCCTAAAATACAATAGTGTTCAGGTAATGTATCAGCGATAAAAATAAAAAAAACAATAAAGAAAAAAAGAAACAAAAAAAGCTTAAATTTCTCTATATCCATTGCTTCAGTGTGGCATCTCAAACGAAAGTGTCAAACCCAACCATTATGAACAAGCATCTCACGGCACCACCAAATGTGCTTAACCCACACAACGACAACACTAGTACGAATCTGGGCAGTCTCATTGTTACAAAGCAGGTTCAGTGCATTGACGAGGGGGAGGGGGTCAAAGGTGAACGAGAGGGAAAACCTGACCGTTACACTGAGTTTTCTTTTCCATACCACTATTTTAACGTTTGGAAGGAGGGGGGCTTTAAAATTAAACTTGAGATGGGGCTCGACTCCAAACACCAGCAGCTGTTTTAACTGCCCCCCGCCACCAAAAATGTGTTCGCGCTCTTTCTGTAGTGACCGTGTCGAACGTGTAGTGTTTCACAGCGCTGTTACGATCCATCCGCTAGCTAAAACCGACCGTGACCAGGTACCTGTAGCTTACATTTCAGATGAAACTCACTTAAAACTGTTAATGGGCGGAGGGGGGGGGTGATGGCCATCTATCGGGGGTTCATAATCAAGTCACCCTCCAACTCCAGGGCATTTAGTGTTGGCTTTAGTGCATGTAAAATGATTTTCTCCTCAGCAAACTTAAAAACAAATACTCATGTTTCAGATTCGGTGAAGCAATCTCTCTCTTTTCTAATACAAGTCAATAAAATTATGTAGAAATATGTACACGTCAGCACAGACACACACAACTGTGTCCTTTATCCGTAAAAGTGTGGCACAAACAATAAAAAGACTGAAAAACTAAAATATGGGGTTTAGTGTTTTTTTTCTCCATTTTTAACACAACCGACTATACTAAAGCATCGTTGTTTCAAACAAACGGGCGTGGTTTCAGTGCTTCGAATCCAATCCATTCTACATCGCTGAAACGAAGGCCTAAAGCAAAGGCATATATTTTTTAATCGGGAGGTGGTAGTGTCTTCCAGAATATAAGAATTTACTTTGTGCAACTGAAAGCCATTCAACATACTGTACCTCAGAATACATAGCAGGCAAATAGAAACGGGTGTATAAGATAACACAAACTTAAGGTGTATCTGACAATGCAAAACCAAAGAATAAATCACGTTACCAGCTATTGGTTATTTTAAAACTTAGTACTGCTCTTGTGGTGAGAAGGGTGTGGGGAAAGCTTATCAAGTGTGCTTATCAATGAGACTGGGTGGAATACAACTACCCAAGATGCAACGCTGCTTGGAGAGGGAAACCGTTGCCAGGGCAATGTCATCGAAGAGTATACGAATCGATGTGATGCAGAAGAAATTTGACGTTTCTTTGCGCCGACAGGTTTTGCTACAAAAACGCTGTTCGTTTAGCAAACGGAAACTCCTTCGACCCCAAGTTACCGCAGCTGGGCTCGATGGCGATTACATTTCAATGTCTTTAAAAACATTTTTTTTTAAGTATACGCGACATTAACATTAATTTAAAAGTGCATAACTTAGCCACCGCGGCAAGGTTGGTCGCAAACGCGCCGGTGACAGTTGTACCGTCAACGGGTTATTTTTGTGTGTGCAGCGCTAGACACGAGCGGAGGAGTGTGAGAGACGGGAGACTGTTTGTTGTTGTCACTCCGTGGCGTTATCTCGTTGAATTTAATGGAGCCGCATTATAGCTTTTTGCATTTATAAGCGGCTCAGGGGAATTAAAACAACACAGCGCAGATGTGAATACGCGGCAATACTCTGCTGTGGTTTTTAAATTTATTTAGCGTTCGGGCTACGTCGAGTTCGCACCTCGCCTTCTGCTCACGAGCTGCGTGTACAATAACGTCTGGATGCGCTGTTGTCAATGACAACAACAATGTAGGCTTTTAACACTGTCAATATAATGCATTAGGGGTCTGGGGTGGGGTGGGGTGGGGGGATACCATCCCAATCTATTTATAAATGTAAGGAATGGCACTTCAGAAAAAAGTTATTAGTCCCCACTAATTCATGAAATTCCTCATCCATGATTAAGTTGTACAAATACGTTGACCTCTCTCCCTCTACTGAAGATGTCAAAACACTGGAAGCATAATACCGGTGTAAAACTAGGTAACCGCTCGTTGAAAGCAGCGAGACTAAAGGTTGATATGTTAAAGGTGATACTTCCTGCCAAGGCGTCAGTACATTCAGACTGTCCCAACCGGCAGAGCGAACCTTTTGGGAGGGTCGTGGTAAAATATTTAACCTGAAAAAAACTAAAACGATTACTCGCAACATACCGACCCAACAACCACACACCTGCTGGTAAACCTAAAATCCACCTCAGAATTAACCAAGCCTGGTCTAAATACATTGGCACGTTAGGGTTTCCATCAAAGAACGACCTGTAAACAAACGTGGTGAAATGACATCCCACGTTCTTGGAAAATGTCACTATTCTTAAAAATTACAGCTTCCAAAAAAATACAAAATAAAAAAATGCATGAAATTCTGCCTTTTGCCTCTATGACCCCCCCCTCCCAATCCCAACGCTACTGTAGTCTCTAGAGCAGGGATGGGCAAGGAGAGCCGTATCCGTTTCTGGATTTCATGCCAGCTTCTGCTCTTAATTATTGAATTAGCCCAATCATTTAAATGGTTTGACATGTTATCTAAATGTCTTGATAAGCCCATGAATGACAGTTGAAGACTGTTCAGGTCTAATCTACAAGTGAACCAGCATTGGTGTAGCCAGCTAATTGGCTAATTGAGCCAGGGTAGGATCAAAAACCTGCATGAACCAGACCGGATTTACCCACCCCTACTCTAAAGTAATGTGTGCGTTGCAGCTACAAGCACCGCCACCAGGGGTCCTCGTTGTGCAACTATGCCACAATACGACGAGCCTTCCTTCAACGATTTCTAAATGACCACGATAAAATTAAAAATTAAAAACGTGCGAGAGAAACAAATATATAATGATTTTTAAAAGATCTCCTGCAACGCGATTCAGTGAGATACGGGACACAAAGACAACGTGTTGGGGGGATGCGAAATACCTGGATGGAAGCATGACACGTGAGATTATAATAAAATTTAAAAAAATCTGATCTGAGAACACGTCACTGCTTACTGTGTTGGTAGGGGTCGGACCACCAATTCCATTCCATTTGTTACTTTGCACTTAAATAACCACCACCTTATCGAAGGTTCTGGTAGACAACTAGCATATTACTAATTAATCATTTAACACCCAAAACGATTTGCTGTACGCCAAAACATCTGAACCTGCGGAAACGTGAACTATTTCCCACATTCAGCGCGACAAATCCAGTTCGCGGACTCGCGGCCCCGTTTAAATTTCACCGTAAACTCTTTAGCGCCGTCAATTCATTCATTCGTCGCCAAACAAGTCATGCCCTTCCTCTTTTCGATTTTACGCGTATTTAAGTAGCCCTTGTAATGAAAATAAATGAAGTTACCTGAATTACACCGCAATGACAGAAAAGCGCCATCCAAAAGCACGTCACAAGCCGTGGAATATCTACAACGAGGAAGCCTGGGACAAGCCACGGGAACCGACCCAAAACAACGGAACTTAAAAAAAATAAAATAATAAAAAGTCTTAGTTTAATTACAAAACTGCAAGCATGGACCAGACGGAACTTCAACCACTGATAAAAAGTGTTCTATGTTCTCTTGTATGTTTTCCTACATTTGCATAAAGCACTGCCCCTAAAAAACACAAAAATGAATTTTCCAATCCTCAAAAACAAAATAATAAAAAATAGTGACTTCTAAAATTGTGATGGCCACTGAAAAAAACAACAAAAAACAACTGCAACAATCAAGTATTAAAAGTCAAAAAGAAAAGCCGATTAACTTGCCCATAAAATAAGTTTTTACAGCAGTTTAGACCTAGCTTCCCCCTCTCTCTCGCTCACTCTCTCTCTCTCCAACTCACTCTTTTTCTCCAGTTCTCCGAGGGGGGGGGACACTTCAATATGAAAGAAGAAACAAACAAAAAAGTCAAATTATCAACACCTACAAATCTGGTCCATAAATTAGATAAATAAAACTTTTTATTTGTATTTACTTTCTTTTTTTAAAATCACTTACTCTTCTTATAGCGTTGCAGAAAAAGAGGCTTAAACCATTCTATTTTTTACACAAAAGAGCTGTAGCATTACGTGGAGGTCCCCCCAATAACTTCTCAACAAAGTTACATGGTGGGTTTAAAAAACAAAACAACAACAATGCTTTCATTATCTGTTATAGGTATTTTCAAACTATTGCTCATTACCTTTCCACTTTTGTCATCCACACATGTTACGTACAGCAAGTTGTAATCAACTTCAACAATTAAAAAGAACCAAAAAAAAAACCCAAAACAGAATCACAGTATCAATACTATTGTAATTCGTAATAAAATCGACAAAGTGAAACGGAACAGTAAAGAAAACAAATGGATCTTTTTTTTTTTGTTGTTGCAAAAGATTAGTGTACCACAGACCTTTTTGTACATAAGCATGTATGTGTATATATATTTACACATAAATATACACAAATCAATCCACGGTTGCAGACTTGTACAGCAAGTTTGACCCTCCCCCAAACAAAATGGCGATGTTTTTTTCTGTACGCACAGAAGACCGTCCATCGAACTCGTCGCTGAATAGAGATAAATACAACACTGTGCAAAACGACTCGCAAATGTTTAAAAAAAAGAAGCTTAACCAGGTAACTGACTGTATTGTGACGTTTGGCCAATAATTAATTTAGAATGTAATCAACTGGAAGGAAAACTATGTCTATTTGTTAACTGCAAGAGTCAAAAATTGGTGGTTTAGAGACAGTCTCTGTGTGTCAGACCAGAAAAATTCTGGAGTGGGGGGACAATGCTGTCCAGTAAAGTAAAACACATGTAACTCAAACGAGCACAATCTGCAGAAGGCAACCTCACCAAGCGTCTGCTCACATCTCCCTCTCGCTTTTTCACATTTTTCATTTTGTGAGTTTTTTGTTTTTTTAAAACATCATTTCATTTAATTTTGTTTCCTTTTCCTGTATTAATTTTGAATCACCGTTACGTATCTGATAGTAGTAAGTAGAAGCAATAGTAATAATGATTAAAAATGTTTAAAATAATCTCAGCAATATACACATAGATTTGATTGATTTGCTTTTTTCTTTTTCTTTTCTTTTTCTTCCTCCCTCTCTGGCTGGCTGGCTGTGTGTGTGTGTGTGTGTGTGTGTGTGTGTGTGTTTTGCGATGCTCACACATGTACATTCAGCAGTGCAAGGTGAAGTTAAACCTCCGCAGGATGCACTGCTCAGGGCTCGGGGCAGAACGATGCCCCTGGACTGAACTTTCAGTTTTATTTTATTTTATGAAGAACATTTTTTTTTTTTTTTTTTGTACCATAATTCTCCTGAATTCAGGGGCTGTCCTTCCCACTCTCAATCAACTCGTAAAACCTCAGGAGAAAAGCTTCTTCCGGCTTTCACACCAGCTTGTCCAAGTCCAAGTGTACAAACCACACATGCATAACCCCCCCCACTCCCAACCCAATAGCTTCAAGAAGCGGCCCACCCCTGCCCACCTCCGCCCACCTCCACCTCCGCCCCGCCCGACCCCATCCCACCCCCACCCATGCCCTGCTGGGCCACAAACAAGCCTAGTAATTTTTAAAACGGACAACATTTAGATTGGCGAATGATGGCCTGCAATGCTCCATCGATTTGAGACATGAATCAGACAGTTTGGGGGGGGAGGCCTCTGACTAAAGCTGCCATCGAGTGAGGGACAGACAGAAGAGATCAGGGCAGGAGGAGGTGGGGCGGGTGAAGGAACATAGTCCCCAGGATTGTGTCTCAAATCTGGGGGTGAAAAATCAGGAAGGAGGAGGTGGGCTCTAGCCAGGGTGTGAGAGAAAATGTGTCCATGCATGTGTGTGTGTGTGTGTCTGTGTGTGTGTGTGTGTATGGGTGGTGTATATGTGTGTGTGTATGTGTGTGTGTGGTATGGGGTGTGGTGTGTGTCTGTGTGTATGGGTGGTGTATGGTGTGTATGTGTGTGTGTGTGGGGTGTGGTGTGGTGTGTGTGTGTGTGTGTGTGTGTGTGTGTGGGGTGTGGTGTGGTGTGTGTGTGTGTTTGTGTGGGGGTGTGGGGTGGTGGTGTGTGTGTGTGTGTGTGTGTGTGTGTGTGTGTGTGTGTGTGTGGTGTGGTGTGTGTGTGTGTGTGTGTGTGTGTGTGTCTGGGCCTCACACCAGGTTGTACTCCTTCAGGTTGAGCTGCAGGATGGTGTCCTTCACGGCGGCGAAGACGAAGCGGATGTTCTCGGTGTCGGTGGCGCAGGTGAAGTGGGAGTAGATGATCTTGTCGCTGTCGGGGTTCAGATCCACAAACATCTTCAGGATGAACTCTCGCGCTGCCTGGGCATCTCTCTGGGGACCTGGAGGACAGGACACACACACACACCACACACAACACACATACACACAGACACCACACACACACACACCACACACACCACATACACCACACACACACACACACACACACACACACACACACACACACACACACACACACTATACACACACACACTTTGTTAGAGGGGCTTTGGATTGGTTTAAACAGGTTTGACAGATCACTGTAGCTCCAGCCTAGTGTGTCTCCCATCACTAGTGTGGGAAGTGTCTCTCCAGGAGCTTACCAGGACCTCACAGGTCCTTACAGGGGAGATAAAACAAAGACTAAACCACACGGACAAATTACTCTTTTGAAAAAATAAAAATAAAAATGTACAGTCGGAAATTGCTTTGAAACCTCAAATTGTGAGGCGTGTTGCAATTCATACTTTGGCCACACGATGTCACCACAGGCCAACAAAATACAATTATGAATGTCAGTCCCATCTTTCTACATTAAAGGCCAGAATCCCATTTAATCAGCACTGAATAGAAAAAATACTCTACCGAGGTAAGGGAGCTACAAGGGTTTGAAACCGAAATGTGTCAAAACCCTTCACCCGCAGGGCTTGAATCAAGACGATTCTCAATGTCCCCATCTCTGCAACAACCACAAATGTTATGCCGAGTCTAACTGGGCGTTCAGGGTCAAGAATTCAGACTCAAAGTACTGAGAGTTAGGAGTTAATCCCAGCAAACAGCGCAGGTGTGGACGTAGGGAGGAAGCGCGCGCATACAGCAGAGCGGAAATGGAAGACGCCTCGTTCAAAAGAAAGTGCGATGGGTACAATTATTCAAATCACACAGCCGGACCTGATAGGAGGCCCATTATTCAAAGTACTAAGTGTGCTATGTAAACAACGATAATGGCTTTGGGCAAAAGGGTTTAAGTAACGGCTAACAAGCCACCGAGGGTCAAATCTGTGTGTGGAGAACGGAAGGAGACAAAAAAAAACAAGAGCTTTAAAGACCAAGACTCAAAGTACAGATTGAGATCAAGGAAGTTGCTTTCCACAGCAAAAGCAGCGCCGGGTTCAGATCGGGTGAGTGGGGCGAGGACAGCATCACCTGCAGCCACCTCGGGACGCGAGAATCCTTTCATCTGACGATCGTGCCGATGTACAAAACAGCTCATATCAAACATCCCTGAATAAAAAATTCAGTAGCTTGAGCCCACTTGGTTTTTTATTTTATTATAATATATATATATATTTTTTTTAATGGTTTCCCCCCCCTTTTCTTGCCCAATTTGGAATTCCCAATCGTATTCTAAGCTGCGCTCGCTGCAACCTCCGCTGTCAATCCGGGAGAGTGTAGACAAGCAGGTGCTTGTCCTCAAACACGTGATGTCAGCCGCCGATTTTACACACCACAGTTCACGAGTTAAGCTCGCACACACGAGTCGGAGGAAGACACTTTGTGCACAGCTTTATCGCTGGTGTGCGACGAGACAGGGGCAACCCTGCTGATCCCTCCCTCCCTCCCTGGGCGACGCTACAGCCAATTGTGTGTCGCCCCATGGGGTTACTGGCCACAATTGGCACTGGCAAGGTCTGGATTTAATAGCAGACCGTGGGGCTCATCCACACACTAGAACAGTGTCTTAACAGGATGCAGACTGTGTGGCTCATCCACACACTAGAACAGTGTCTTAACAGGATGCAGACCGTGGGGCTCATCCACACTAGAACAGTGTCTTAACAGGATGCAGACCGTGGGGCTCATCCACACACTAGAACAGTGCCTTAACAGGATGCAGACCGTGGGGCTCATCCACACACTAGAACAGTGTCTTAACAGGATGCAGACCGTGGGGCTCATCCACACACTAGAACAGTGTCTTAACAGGATGCAGACCGTGGGGCTCATCCACACACTAGAACAGTGTCTTAACAGGATGCAGACCGTGGGGCTCATCCACACACTAGAACAGTGCCTTAACAGGATGCAGACCGTGGGGCTCATCCACACACTAGAACAGTGCCTTAACAGGATGCAGACCGTGGGGCTCATCCACACACTTGAACAGTGACTTAACAGGATGCAGACCGTGGGGCTCATCCACACACTAGAACAGTGCCTTATGCAGCATGCAGACTTAACAGGATGTGGGGCTCATCCACACACTAGAACAGTGTCTTAACAGGATGCAGACCGTGGGGCTCATCCACACACTAGAACAGTGTCTTAACAGGATGCAGACCGTGGGGCTCATCCACACACTAGAACAGTGCCTTAACAGGATGCAGACCGTGGGGCCCATCCACACACTAGAACAGTGCCTTAACAGGATGCAGACCGTGGGGCTCATCCACACACTAGAACAGTGTCTTAACAGGATGCAGACCGTGGGGCCCATCCACACACTAGAACAGTGTCTTAACAGGATGCAGACCGTGGGGCTCATCCACACACTGGAACAGTGTCTTAACAGGATGCAGACCGTGGGGCTCATCCACACACTGAACAGTGCCTTAACAGGATGCAGACCGTGGGGCTCATCCACACACTAGAACAGTGCCTTAACAGGATGCAGACCGTGGGGCTCATCCACACACTAGAACAGTGCCTTAACAGGATGCAGACCGTGGGGCTCATCCACACACTAGAACAGTGTCTTAACAGGATGCAGACCGTGGGGCTCATCCACACACTAGAACAGTGTCTTAACAGGATGCAGACCGTGGGGCTCATCCACACACTAGAACAGTGTCTTCACAAGATGCAGACCGTGGGGCTCATCCACACACTATAACAGTGTCTTAACAGGATGCAGACCGTGGGGCTCATCCACACACTAGAACAGTGTCTTAACAGGATGCAGACCGTGGGGCTCATACACACACTAGAACAGTGTCTTAACAGGATGCAGACCGTGGGGCTCATCCACACAATAGAACAGTGTCTTAACAGGATGCAGACCGTGGGGCTCATCCACACACTAGAACAGTGCCTTAACAGGATGAGCCACCCAGCAGCCCCTTGAATCCACTTTCTAATGATAGTGAGCAGGGCATTTTCTCCAGTGCTATTTTTAAAACAGGGTGGAATGGGATGCGTCGTTCTCTCACCGTCAAACTCTGGGAAATAGTCCACCAGGTGGGAAAATGTGATCTTCTCCTCCAGCAGGTCCTTCTTGTTGAGGAATAGGATGACGGAGGAGTTTTGGAACCAAGGATATGTGATTATCGTCCTGAACAAAGCTTTACTCTCCTCCATTCGGTTCTGAGGAGGGAGGGAGGGAGGGAGAGGGAGGGAGGGAGAGATATTGTTGAAAAGGGGTCAAATTCCTGTGGTCCAAGAGCAGGCTGTGATGAACCTACCCTTGACCCGGGGTATGATTCACTGAGTATTTGAATGTGTGAGTGAGAAAGACAATATGTGAATGAATGAATGAGTAAGTATATGAATGTGTGATTGGGGGTTGGGTTATTGTGGGATTGGAGGGTTGGGTGATTGGATTGTTGGGTGATTATGTGATTGGGAGATTGGAGGTTGGGTGATTGTGTGATTGCGCTGGTTGTGATTGTTTGACTGGTTGGTTGGGTGATTGTGTGATTGTGTGATTGGTTGGTTGTGTGATTATGTGATTGGTTGGTTGGGTGATTGGGTGATTGTGCGATTGGTTGGTTGGGTGATTGGGGTGGTTGCCTGGCTGCACACCTCGTTGTCGGACTCCACCAGGACCTGGTCGTACTCGCTGAGGGCCACCAGGAACATGATGGAGGTCACGTTCTCAAAACAGTGGATCCACTTCCTGCGCTCTGACCTCTGGCCCCCAACATCCACCATTCTGAGAGAGAGAGAGAGACAGAGAGAGAGAGAGAGAGAGAGAGAGAAAGAGTGGGGGGGAAGAGAGGAGGAGAGAAGGAGAGGATGAAGGTACAAGAGGGAGGGAGAAACAAAGATGGAGAAATGGCCGGAGAAAAAGAATGACCGAAAGAGAGTGAGAGAAGGAAATCCCCACAAGGCCAGGGGCAGAGAGAAAGAGAAAGAACATATTTCAAATCCTTACTTTAAACCAGCTACTAAAACAGAATGGGCTTAGTCTTGACTAAGTATGATATGTAGAATATCATATATATGGTCTTATCTATTCACTGGGGGAAAAAAGCTTATTTCTATCTTGACAAAAAAAAAGAGAGACTTGATGAGACGCAGATCCTAGATCCGGTGTCCCTTTACCAGTCCCTTTATTTCTCTGTCTCCTGTACGACCACCTTTTTAAGTGATGGACATTTCAATATCAACACACCACTACTCAATACGTCTGTACATTTTGAACTGTTCTGCAATTGTATTGATTTGATTTTAGTTTTATTCATAAACTGAGAACTGGTTGAATGGAGGCCGATGTGAAAGCAATTTGGACAATTTGGTTCAGTTCAATTGGTCACATTTGGGAGGGGATTTCAAACACCAAAAAAATAAAAACTGGGAAAAATAAAAACTGGGTTCTAATAATAATAAAGCATGCAACACCTGGTCTACTGGAGTGCCTACTACTAAGTGACAGACCAGAATAATATCACTGTAAAGCAGCAAGACAATGACAATCATTTAACACAACACCACTGGAATATCGGGCAGGAGGACTAGATCTATAGTGTTCTTTACTGTTTTTCTCCCCAATCACACAAGGCTTATAAATGAGATTTCTTGTGTCATGCACACCAAGAAACTCTTTGTTTTGAATGATTTAAAACAGACAAAGACATCAGAAATCTGAATGCACGTCTGGGAGCTACTTATGAATGTCCCAAGATCAATGTCCTTCTGCCCAAACTTTAATCTGAATGCGTGAGTGCAAAGAAGCAGCTCTGTGTCCCTGTCAGTCACTGATATGCTGGAGTTTATGTTCCCTCCTTTCCACTTCAGGAAAACAATTATAATAATATATATATATTAGATTATAAAACAAGTTTATAATATTTTTTTAAATAGTCAAGATATAATAATGAGGAAAACATGCCATTCAACAAAAGTGCTTTTATGCAGGTCTGCTTGTACAAAGCGGAGGATGATAATCTGCATGGTCAAAGCTGAGGTTGATTTTTAAACAGGGACCCCCTCGTTACGTGCCATAGATGTGACTCTGTCTCGCTCTCTCGCTCTGACACTGGGCCACAGTGACTGCTTCTTCTGCACAAACGCATTCAGCAACGCAATCCAGACCAAAACACAGACTTTAACCCTCTACCACAAAGACCCTCGACGACCGTTCGACCAAGAACGAGAAGCTTTAAGAGCAACACTGTGAAAAAGAGGGTTTAAAAAAAAAGAAAAAAAGAAAAAAGAAAGGAGGAGCACATTGGGAAAATGTGTACGGTGCCCATAACCCTGCCCAGTTTCGCCCACTTCCAACGGCGGCAAGAGTTTTGTTTTGTTACGGCAAGCCTGGAGGGCCAAAAAGAGTGGGTGGATGTTGCCCCATTTCCCCAGTGAGTGTTCACAGCACAAGCCAAAGCAATAATGTGGAGAGGTGAGGGGGGTCAGAGAAGAGAAAGAGCAGAAATCAGAGAGGAGAGGAGGAGGAGGGGAGGGAGGTAGAGGAGAGGGAGAGGAGAGGAGAGGAGAGGAGAGGAGAGGAGGAGAGGAGAGGAGAGGAGGAGGAGGAGAGGAGGAGGGCGGCACCTCTTCAGGTCCTTCGCAGTTGACGCTGTAATCCTTCAGGCCAGTGAGGTGGGGGCTGGGTAAATGCTCTAAAAGGCCCCGCCCATGAAGCGTTACAAAACAAAGCTGAATAATAAAGGAAAGGTCAGAAGCGTTTCCTGGAAACCATGGAGACGGCGGCCTTAACCTGACAATGATCGGGTTATTTTTAATGTCTATTTTGTTATTGTTATTGTCTATAAATGTCTATTTTGTTATTAAAACGTCTATTTTGTTTTAAGGCGATATTGTAAAAACCCTGAAGAAGGTCTTTTGGACTGAAACGTTGTTTCAATAAAGTGAAGTTCAGCGAGAGTTGATAGTGTGCCGGAGTTTTCCTTCCGTCAGCGTTACCCCCCGATTAACGGTTTGAGGTGTGCGGCTTTCTACTTTGATACGAGGCGATATTTATTTGATAAAAAACGCAGGTGGGTAAAATCGCCCTGTGTTGATCCGTGGTGCGGTGCACAAATTGACGTTCATGAGGCCTGGCGTCACGACGGTTGCCGTGCAACTACGATCACGGGAGAGAGGGCGTTGCAAAGGATGCTGGGAGCCGCCTCTCAGACCTCTTCCTCAACAATTTTTAGATGACATTTAAAAAAAACCCGATAATAATAAAATGTCAGGTTACAATGCTGGCAGCTGCACGCTTCAGGGCGGTCTTTGAAACAATACGGTTCAGCAAAAGGACGCCGAACGCATTGTGCAGTCGCTCCAAAGTTATTTTGTGACCAGTTTCTCTTTCTTTGTTCAGCGTTGGGCGTGCAGATGTGGGGGGAAGGGGGTGGTTGGTTGGTTGGTTGGGGGATACTCCCAAATTTTTTAAATAAAATATTTTTTCCCAGCCTCAGTATAGACATGACAAAATGCTAGAACACGGACAGCCCAATACCAGCACACTATTTTAGGATGCGATGCAGTAAACGCACCCACGTGATTTCTAGTGCGCTGTTCAGCTCCACATTAAGTGAGTAACTGCAGCTGGACTGCAACACAGAGGTGTGTGTGTGTGTGTGTGGGTGTGAGAGAGCGTGTCTGTGTGTGTGTCGGTGTGCGCATGTGAGTGAGCATGTGTGTGTGTGTGAGCATGTGTGTATGAGCGTGTGTGTGTGAGCGTGTGTGTGTGTGTGTGTGTGTGTGTGTGTATGTGTATGTATGTGGGCAGGACTGGGGCTCCAATATTTCGCACTACTAAGCCTTAAACAGCACTGCTATAAAAAGCATTGTTTCAGGACATTTAAGGACACAGAACAAGCCTTTTTTCCCACACTTGTAATTACCGTTACACAAGAGTAAATGATGGCCCTTAATGCAGTACTGGGTAATGTAGAGGGAATATGTGAGAGTTCAGAATGTGTATCACAGAAGAGCTGGAGACAGACAGACAGACAGACAGACAGACAGACAGACCCAGCGATCAAGGGCCTGTTGATCAGAACTAGAGACCTCGGTGGATTGTGGGACGATGGATAACCACTCACAGCCTCAGCAAATCGGCCAGCAATCAGCCAATCAGGTGATGGCCTCAGCAAATCGGCCAGCAATCAGCCAATCAGGTGATAACCTCAGCAAATCGGCCAGCAATCAGCCAATCAGGTGATGGCCTCCAGCAAACCGGCCAGCAATCAGCCAATCAGGTGATGGCCTCAGAAAATCGGCCAGCAATCAGCCAATCAGGTGATGGCGACAAGCGGTCGGCTCCACGAGCGATGGGGCACAACTTTACTTCCCCAAATTCCCCTGGTCACTTTTGCCCAGGTGGACGACAACAACAACAACAATGCACGCTCTACTTTACGCCAAGAACACCGCCAAGAGGCATCCTGTCAGTTACTCCAACATCAACTGCACTACAAAAGAGAAATCACAGGACAAAAAGAACCAAGTCTGGAGGGAACCTGAAGTCCTCAGATCTGGGTGCTGATTGGTGTTTTAAAATGTGTGTGTGTGTGTGTGTGTGTGTGTGCATGTGTGTGTGTGTGTGCATGTGTGTGTGTGCGTGTATGCATGTGTGTGTGTGTGTGTGTGTGTGTGTGTGTGTGTGTTTATGCATGTGTGCATGTGTGCGTGCGTGTGTGTGTGTGTGTGCGAGTGTGTGTGTGAGTGTATGCATGTGTGCGTGCGAGTGTGAGTGTGTGTGCGTGTGTAAGTGTTTGTGTAAGTGTGTGTGTATGCGTGCGTGTGTGCGTGGGTGTGTGTGTGTGCGCGTGCATGTCTGCGAGTGTAAGTGTGTGTGTGTGCGTGTGTGTGCACGAGTGTGTGTAAGCGTGTGCGTGCGTGGGTGTGTGTGTGTGTGTGTGTGTACATGCGCGTGTGTGTGTGTGTGTGTGTGTGTGTGTGTGTGTGTGTGTGGTTTGGGCGTTGATAGATGGAGCGCTGTAGGAACGAGTGCCTAAAATAAAGCTCCTCCCCATCGGGCGCCCTGGTTTGGCGTGGCGAGGCTGAGCGACCTACTTACGGGACGAGCTCGCCATGTAGGACGGGCAGAGGGGGAAGGGCCCGGAGACAACACCTTCAATAAAACACACCGCGCACAAACTTGCACGTCCACTCCGCTCCGCGTGTTAAAGACCAGCAGGGCTCAAACGGGCAACATCCTGAGGTCAGGCCCGGACGGGGGGCCAATCAGGGCTCCTTCATAAGGTGATGTCATCCCCATTTAACTAATTTCTTTTTAACCCTGATTTGAATTTTTGCCCCACCTAATCTGGTTAGGGTTAGCCGATCTCATCGCTGGTACATTCTTCTGTCAATTCAGGAGAATGTAGACAAGCACGTTCTCTACTGACGAGTCCTACATCTTACAATCAAAAACGGAGTCTCGCATTGCGCTCTCGTCGACTGGGGCTTTGCGAGGGTGAGCTGCCTACTGCGGTCCCGGGTTCGACACCAGACTGTGGCACACCGGCCCTGGCTGGGAGCCCCGATCAGGGGGAGGGGGAGCCAGCACAAACTTGGCGAGGAGCATGAAGGGTGTCTCAAGAGTTCCGTTCCAGGAGAGGTCTTCACAGAGAGACGCGATTCTGTGCATCGCTCTTTAATACAGAGCAGCGAGTGAGTAAATGAATAAACACAAAACAACACCAAAACCGCATGGTGGCAAGTAGCTGAGACAACAACCAACCAGCGTGATTGAAGCATGTCTACCTGAGGCTGGAATAAAATAACTCTCATTGGAGGGAAATAAGAAGATTATGCTGTGGAGTGGGAGTGGGAGGAGGACGAGAAAAACGCAGTGATTTACCGTTGGGGTTGAAACTTTTCATCAAGCAATCAACAAGATTGCTTAAAAGAAGAAAAAAAGAGACTCGATCCGCTTGCCTTGTCCAGTTTGGTCCGCAAAGAAGTGAATTTCAACGATCAAAACTCCCCCCAAAAAGTTCAGAAACTCCCCAGGAATGTATATAGTTAGACACCATTTACACGAATAGATGAATGTATCAAACACATTTGTATACGTACATAGTTGGGTTTTTGATACAAATAATAATTTAAAAAAAGAAAATGACAAAAAAACTGTTTATTACTAAAAACTGAAGGCAGTAATTGTTGGCATCTTCTACCTGAAAATGATGCTTTGCAAGTCGAAAGGGTACTCAATAATTCCCGTGGTTGGGTTGCGAACCCTAAGCACATCTTGTTGGGTCGGGAGATAGGACGACTCGGCGATACGATCCAGATCGGTTAGATAGCTAAGAACAGGGAGAGATACAGCATGACAGCAGTTAGAAAACACAACCCACCCCCCAAGTCCAAAGCAAGTGGAATGGTCCGCGTCACACAAGTAACAGAAGCCTTTCAGCGGACCGTACCATTTCTTTGGCCTTCGGAGATGCAGGGGGTGGCCCGCTTTTACCAAACACCAGCCCTCCACCAACCGTCACCCACACCCCCAGCATATCCGAGAATGTTTGCTTTGAGCCCACAACGCTGCCTATCCAAGACCCGCAACGATGTCTCACTCCAGAATAGTTTTGGTCACATGACTATAAAGCAAGGCGACTGACGTCTAAAGCATTAAAATACATTTTGCCTGTGCAATTTGTTCTGCCTGAGAGGAACGTTGATGAATGTTTTAAAAAATGCAGTCAATTTGCTTACCATAAAATATTCTGGCAAATATAATGGCACAGATTACAATAGGACTACAATACCAAGCCTGTCAACAGTATTAGCATTGTGGTCATTTAGCCTGAAACATTTTTTTGCCAGTTCAGAATTATGTATCCCCCATAATTAAGTTATGGGTTGACGTTTCACATCAATGACCCACATCATACGACGCATCTAATCTTTCACAAGCACGCTCAACCACTTCTTTCCTGCTTCAATTATCCAATCTCTGAAGCCTGAATTGGTCTCTTAAGCCCGTAAAGGAAACTCCTCAAAGCGATGGAGGAACAGGCTAACGTATAGAAAACGCCACCCTTCATAGTCATGCCAAAGGGAGTGAGAAGGGCCAGAATTAACCAGGAGCAGATGACCCAGTTGTATGGGAGCTTCGGCCTGATTTGGGGGTCTCAGGAGAGGGTGCCGTCGTGGGGGAGGAGGGGGGGCACAGCTGTGTGACGGCGGAGCGGGCAGCAGTGACGATGACGACGACGGTGGCAGCAGTGGTGTCACTCTGCACCAGTACCTGAAGATTATATTCTCCAGGTCAAAGGGGTACTCAATGATGCCGGTGGTGGGCACTCGAACCCGCAGCACGTCCTGCTGGGTGGGGATGTACCCCGGCACGGATATGCGCTTTAAATCGTTAAGGTAGCTGTGGAATGAAGGGGAGGAAAACACAGACATGTGTACACACACACAAGCATATATGTAGATACAGGTAACTGCCAAAATAAAGGAAACACTAACAAAGTGTCGTAACAGGGTGTTGAGCCATCACGAGCCATCAGAACAGCTTCAGTGCACCTTGGCCTCGATCACAGGTGTCAAACTCATTCCATCGAGGGCCGAGTGTGTGCAGGTTTCTGTTGTAACCAATGCACTACACCAGGTGATTTCACTTATTAGCTCACTTCTTCAACTAAGGAGGGAACCTAATTGAAATCACCTGGTGTAATGCATTGGTTACAACAGAAACCTGCACACACTCGGCCCTCGATGGAATGAGTTTGACACCCCTGGCCTAGATTCTACAAGTGTCTGGAACTCTATTGGAGGGATGCAACATCATTATTCATGAATAAATTCCATTAGTTGGCGTTTTGTTGATGGTGGTGGAAAACACTGTGTCCAGAATCTCCCATAAGTGTTTGATTGGGTTGAGATCTGGTGACTGAGACGGCCATGGCATATGATGTATATCGTTTTCATGCTCATCAAACCATTCAGTGACCTCTCTGTGCCCTGTGGATGGGGGGCATTGTCATCCTGGAAGAGACCACTCTCCATCAGGATAGAAATGCTTCACCACAGCATGAAGGTGATCACTCAGAATGGCTTTGTATTTATTGGAATTTACCTTGCCATTTAAGGGGTTGAGTGAACCCTAAACCATGCCGGAAAATGCACCCCACACCACAACAGAGCCGTCAACAACCCACGCGCAAGTGTTTCCTTTACTTTGGCAGTTACCTGTGTGGTGTAATAATGTGCTGCTGGGCTGGACATTTGGAGATGAGCAGATGAACAGACAGGTGGTGTGCTGGTTCTGGACGAAAGGCTGCTGAATAGAACATTGTGTGTTCCAATTCCACGTTGACCTCGACCTCTTTAACCATTTACATTTTACCTTTTACAATGCCTGATTTAAAAGGACACTTAGTGAGAGTGTGAGCGTTTAAAGTGTCATTTAAGGACCATGTCACATTTACACATTCTTCCCACTGCTCACATATACGCTGCAGGCAGTTTGACACGGCGTCTTCTCATTCAGGGGGCGATGGACTTCCCTAGCAGCGTGCGCTGCAGTAAAATCCCCTGAGGGGAAACCCAACCCTCCTTCAAAAGGTTCCACAAGACCTGTGGGACTCCTCTCCATTCTAACAAGCTGGCCTTCCTTGCCCACCGAAAATCCCCACGTTTTTCGTGGTAAACACAGTTCTGGCATTCAGTACTTGAATACACGTTTCCCTGGAAACACGCTGGCTGGCAGTGTGGTGTAGTGGTTAGGAGAGCTGGGCTTGTAACTCAGAGGTTGCAGGTTCGATTCCCAGGTGGGGCACTGCTGTTGTACCCTTGAGCTAAAGGTACTTAACCTGAATTGCTTCAGTAAAATATCCAGCTGTATAAATGGATTGTATGTAAAGAAATGTAAACTGTAAGTTGCTCTGGATAAGAGCATCTGCTAAATGCCTGAAATGAAATGAAATGTAAACAGAGTAAACACTAGATATGGCAGTGGTGACAAACTGCCCAAGCTTTCTTTGGGAGTAAAGATGATGTGAAAAAAAACAAATCAAAGTAAAATAGGCACAATTTAAAATGGCAACCGCAATGTGATGTTCTACAGCCAGGGGTCACTGTGGAGTGGAGGTTGTGGGTAATTTATATGGAGTGCAATGGTTCCCAACTCTGGTCCTTCTGCCCCAGCTCAGACTGCAGACTCTGCCCCCTCCAGTCTGGGGTTATTAAAACAGGGCTAAGACAGACTGTGACGGATACAGGTATTGGCACCAAACAGGAAGTAAACCAGCCAAGTAAATGGAGATGCTTAGTTGTGGCTTGGCACCGATGCGTGGACACATCACGGTCTGTACTAACCCTGTTTTATTAACCCTGAGTGAGTTCTGCTATGACCACGCAGATCTGAACGCTCGTAAGGAAGCATGTTCATCTGCAGACACTGTTCCCATGGCAACTCAGAGCCCAGGCTGCCAAAAAATACATAAAAAGAGAGACATCAACAACCCAGCATTCGACACAACAAGTCAAGACTCACAGTTTTCAGCACTCAGCAATAATGAATGTTAATTCATGTACAGCCAAACCTGACTTGGCTGTACGGTAACGTACAAACAATACATCAAAGTCTCGGAGCCTGTACTCCACCGATGTACAGGATGACAAAAAAACGCTATCGCATTTATAATTTTTTTTTGTTTTGCTATTTTTGAGCTTGACAGGGGGGTGAAAAATATAAATGTGACACCAAGCAATTTTGTGTCTCGGTCCCTCTCTACGAGGTCGGGCCGCCAGGGCGATTATGAATAATTTGTTCACTCGGTGATTGACGGCCCCTTGCAAAGAGGACGAACACAAAGAGGATGAAGGTAAAAGGAGACTCTCCCTGCATTGTGACGCTGAAGACTGGAACAAGTGTCCTCTCATGAAACCCTGCTTAACCCTTTAACCCTTCTAGAACACGCCGTAACATTCTAGAACACGCCGTAACATTCTAGAACACGCCGTAACGTTCTAGCTCGTTCTAATTGATGACATCATAAAGGGCTGTTAGTGGCATCCTCAAAGAACAGCACAATTCCGTAACAGAACGCTGTGAATGAGAACTGGAACCCTCACATCAAAGGGTTAACGGAATGCAGACAGACGGGCTCACACGCAGACGCATTGATCTGCTTTAGCGTGCCTCATTTTGTTTGGGTTTGTTTAAGTGGGGGGGGGGGGGCACTCAGAGTCTAAAGTAACCTCTCCTGCCCCACAGGGCGCCTCTCTGGGCACTGCAAGCTGTCCGGCCAGCACACGTGTCAGACGCGAGCGACGGCATAAAATAATAAGTGCTGACTGCCACTAACCGCGTGCCTTTATCAGCAAACAGCTTGCAAACCGGCCCAATTAATTCACTCTTTTTAAAATGTGTACTCCTTCTCCTTAAAAAGGTGTCAGGTGCTTATGTGAAACCTGTCACCTGCTCCTGCGCCCGCCCGCCCCCATCACCCCCCCTCCCCACCTGGCTGTTTTGTGTGCCTCAGTTGCGCATTAAAACCGGGCAGATCGCTCACTCGGCCCCCAGAGCCAAACGGTCAACAGAGCTGATCCACCCACAGGTTCCACACCTGGACCACAGACTCCTGCTCCCCTTCCACCCTCTCCACCTGGACCACAGACCCACTCTCCTGCTCCCCTTCCACCCTCTCCACCTGGACCACAGACCCATGCTCCTCCACCTGGACCTTCCACCCTCTCCACCTCCTCAAACACCGGAGGTGAGTCACGGCAGCTTCGGGTGCTACATTACACTTCATGAATATTCATGAGAAGGCGTGTCCGAGCGCAGAGCATCCATTGCCAGTGTCGTCCTTGGCCACACCCCTTCATGAATATTCATAAGGTGACTGGAGCGGTGAGGAGACGGACGTTTCAGTGGTGACGGATTGAGCGGTGAGTCAGGGACACGGATATCTCTACCAGACCAGCCCTGTTAACCCAATCGGAGGCGGCATTTGGCTGTCCGCCTCCGGGGAGGGGGAGAATCTCGAGGAGAAGGTTAAAGTCTGTCAACCAGGAATCTGATGGTCAGGGTGGGGAAATGAAGTAAATAGAGGGTTTAATTGGCAACCAAATTGGGAGAAAAATGGGGGAAAAAATCAGAAATAAATTTATTTTAAAAATAATAATAATAATAATAGAATACGGAGCGGAGAGTCTGTAGAGTCTGTGGTCACGGGCGGAGAGACCAGGCTCAGGGCTGAGGGTGAACTGCGTCCGGGCTGCAGGGGGTCGCCGCCGCCCCCTCGCAAGCCCCCCCTTCAAACGGGCCTGTTCTGGACTTACTATCTGGTGGAGTCGGACAGCTGGTACTCCCTCCGGCGGTCGTAGGCCTCCTGGATGCCAGGGTCTGCCCACAGCGTCTTTATTGCGTTGATGTAAGGTTGCTCAAACGTCGAGACCTTCTCGATTTCCACCTCCTTCACTATCATGGCATTGGACTGGAGGGAGGGAGGGAGGGAGAGAGAGATGGAGGGAGGGAATGAGAGAACAAGAGAAAGAGAGAGAGAGAGAGAGAGAGAAAGAAACTTTAAGCTCATCTACAAAGATAAAAGGAGACTTTTCCAAACTCAAACACATCCATTACATTACATTACAGGCATTTGGCAGACGCTCTTATCCAGAGCGACGTACAACAAAGTGTTAACCGTAGTCAAGAACAGTTTAGCTGAAAGCCACCCTAGTGGGAAGTACAGTTCCTGGGTGCTAGGAGCAACCACATAGTTAAACTAGGACCCTGTAGGTAAATCTGTTAGCCACAATTCAAAGGCAGCAATAAAACAATCAGTGCGGAAAATAATGCATAAGCCTAATACAATACATAAACAAGTAGACATGTGTAAAACTAAGCAACTATGTCCCTAAGTTAACAAATCCAGGCTCCTGAGTGGCTCAGCTGGCATTTATCACTAGTGCATGCTGGGCCCTGTAGTCACAGGTTAGTGGACTACAAGCACAGCAGGACACACCGGGTCACATCCTGAGAGGCGGTGGTTTAAGCGAGCGCTCAGAGTCCGGTGTGAACGAGGAGACGGACGTGTGCAGTGAGAGCGCCTGGTCCCGCCTCACCTTGTTCTGCTCGTACTTGTACCCGATCTTGAGGTTCTCGGTGGCCCGGATCATGGACTGCATGGAGGTGAAGATGTTCTGGAACACCAGCTTGGTGAAGCTGCGCTTGTCCTCGTCCGTGTAGCCTGCGCCGTGGATGATGCGCATCTGTTTGATGAAGGTGCTCTTCCCGCTCTCGCCCGTGCCTGAGCAAGCAAGGGAGACACGGGGTCACACACGGCCCACACCTCACGGTCACACACACACACACCGGGGAGATACAGGGTCACACACAAACACACACAGCAACCAGGGAGATACAGCGTCTCTCACACACACACACACACACACACACACACACACACACAGACACACCAACCAGGGAGACACAGGGACACACACACACCGACCGGGGAGACACAGTGTCTCACACACACACACACACACACACACACACCAACCAGGGAGATACAGGGTCACACACGGCCCACACCTCGTGGTCAGGGGGTACAAACCAGGGGGGAGGGGTCACACACGCTCCCCGCCCTTTAGCGAGATCCCTGCATGCTATGTGGGGCTCGACACCAGCACTTCCTGCCTCCGGCGACAGCGCCAAGACCAGCTCCACCCCCCCCCCGCCCCCGGGCGCTCAGCAGGGCCGTCTCCCTCTTCCCTCACGGTCTGTCTCTACCTTTTCAAAACTCGTTGTGAAATTTCAGCAAAACCTACAAACCCGAATTACGTCATCGTCGTTATATATTTTAATTTTTCCATTTTTTGTCATCTGAATCATTTTCCTCACCATCTACACCATCAGAGGCACGTGGAACAGAAAGAGCCTCTCTCACAGTCTGTGTGGGGACAGGGTGTAAGATAATATAAGAACCTCCAGCCAGCCTCAGTAACCTCACGATGGACTCTGGCACGGCCTCCGTGAGGCTCTCACAGTCCGCTGGTCACAACGGCGCACACTGACGGACACAACTGGACTCGGGAAAATGAAATGTCAAAAAGAAGGATGGACTCTGGCATGGCCTCCGTGAGGCTCGAATGTTTATAGAAAAGCCACTTGTATTAAAACTAAATAATAAACAAACTAAATGTCAAAAAGCTCTGCTCTCCTGTTTATAGAATTACCACCAGAATAAAAATAAATAGTAAAAAAGAAAATATATATATAAATATAAATATTGAAACTGTAAGCAGATGTGTGCTGAGTGCCCTCTCCATGCGTGTGAGTGAGTGTGAGTGTGTGTGTGTGTGTGTGTGTGTGTGTGTGTGTGTGAGTGTGTGTGTGTGTGTGTGTGTGTGTGTGTGTGTGTGTGTGTGTGTGTGTGTGTGTGTGTGTGAGTGTGTGTGTGTGTGTGTGTGTGTGTGTGTGTGTGTGTGTGTGAGTGTGTGTGTGTGTGTGTGTGTGTGTGTGTGTGTGTGTGTGTGTGTGTGTGAGTGTGTGTGTGTGTGTGTGTGTTGAAGCCTCCAGTGTGTGTGTGTCTGTGAGTGCAGAGTGCTGGCTGGTGCTGGCTGGTTTGAGTGACTCCGCACAGAAAGGCCTTTAGCTGCACTGACAGGCTGGCCCGCGGGCAGTATGAGCAGGAGATGAGTGACAGGGCTGCAGTTACCCACGGCAACAGACCTGCTGGAGGAACGTATACGGGTAACTGCCAAAATAAAGGAAACATGAGTAAAGGAGGGTTACTGGCAGCTCTGTTCTGGTGTGGGGTGGGGTGGGTTTTCCTGGCATGGTTTAGATTCCACTCAACCCCTTAGAGGGCAAGGTAAACGCCAATAAATACAAAGTGATCACCTTCATCGTATGGTGAAGCATTTCTATCCCATCCACGGGGCACGAGGTCACTGAATGTTTGATGAGCTTTACATTTTAGTTTTACATGTTAAGCATTTAGCAGACGCTCTTATCCAGAGCGACTTACAAGATGTGCATTAATACATGGTAGGAACAATCATAGTTTGCACACAAGATCAGTGCAGTAATACAGCGATAGACATAGCATGAAAGCAATGTAAGCCATATGCCGTAGCCGTCTCAGTCACCAGGTCTCAACCAAATTAAACACTTATGGGAGATTCTGGAACGGCGCCTGAGACAGCGTTTTCCACCACCATCAACAAAACGTCAAATGATGGAATTTCTGATGGAAGAATGGAGTTGCATCCCTCCAATATAGCACCCACCCTCTCAATACAGGTTTTAGAAATCATCTGCAGCTTGTCCTAAAAGCGTAACACTGTGCAGTTATTCTAAATGAAGGGACCAATCAGGCATGCTCCTCACTGCCACCCTTCCCATGGCTCCAGTGACATCACTTCCTCCTGGGTCAGGTGACATCACTTCCTCCTGGGTCCAGTGACATTTTAAATACGACTCCCACCCTAATAAGGGCAATCAGATCAGACAGACAGACAACCCCAAACCCCCCCCGCCAATCCCATTAAGTGTATCCTGCAGCACGGATCTCTAAACGGAGATCGATCTTTCCCCAAAAAATACACTCACACTCACACTCACACGTTCCCTCCTTCCCCTCCTTCCCTCCCTCCCTCTCTCCCTCCCTCACTCAAGCACACACTCTCTCTTTCTCCCTCTCCCTCTCTTTCTTCCTCTCTGCCCGTTTCTCTTCCAGCACAGCGTCTGAGTCACCGGAGCTTCAGAGCTTCACGCGGCAGATTCTCAATCCCCTCTGATCTGAGATCAGCTCCAGGCGCCCCAGTTTCTGCACACACAGGCCTTCGAATCCAGCCTGTCTGGGCCTTTCCACATCAATACTGCTGATCTGGGATCAGGCCTTTCTCCCCTTGTCCTTCCACTGCCGCTACAGTCTGTGTTCTCCTCTGCGTTGGGCGTAAAACCGGAGCAGACCGGCGGTGAGACGAGGCTCGCGGTTTCGCCCCCCGGAGACTCGCTGCAGGTCCACACTGGGAAGCCTTGACGACAGGGCCGAGGTGAAGCCATCAGACGCTGCAGGCGCTGAAATGCTCCACTCTAACGTTGCGTTTAGGGGCTATGTCCACGCTAATCACGTAGCTAACCCACAGCAAAACAATGTTAACTCGGACATCTTGCCATATTCAGCAGCTAGCTGAAAATGGCAAGATGTAAAATTATAAATAAATCCGCTGCCTCCCGCGTGGTCCAGTGGTTACAACGTCCGACGCTGGCCACGGAGACCGGGGTTCGATTCCGGGTCTCGCCAAGTGTCGGCTCTGGCCGGGAGTGCCACCAGGGGGCGGCGATCGGCTGTCCGCCCCAGGGAGGGGGGAGGGAAGCCGACATGACGTTCGCTGCACATAAGAGTGGCCCTGTAGTACCGGGTCACGGTTGACGGCCTGGTGAGTGCCGTCTCGGAGGAGGCGTCAGGTCGCCTTCATCACTACCGGTCGCAGGACTACGGCAGCAAAATCACATTACTGGGGGGGATTGACATAGAAATAGCGGGTCTAATTGGCTACCAAATTGGGATAAAAATCAGAAACAAAAATTCTTTAAAAAAAATAAATCCACCACAAGCTGAACGTGAATACGAGGACAGATTTATGGACCAATTCTACACCTGATACAATGTACCAGAGGCGTGCATTTCTATAATCATATTTTAGGGTAACAACACAAAAACAACAACAATAAAAACCAATAGGATGTTGTTATATAAACACAGATCGATACATAGAGACCACTCTACATAACCACACACACACACACATAACCACACACACGGAGTGTGTTCAGGACCACACACACACACACACACACACACACACACACACACACGGAGCGTGCTCAGCACCACACGCACGCACACACACACACACACACACACACACACACACACAGACAGACAGAGCATGTCTCCTTATTCTGGCAGTTACCTGCAGCTCACACACTGTGTATATTTGGGGCAGTGTTCAGTGTGTGTTGTAAGAACATACACTGGAGGGCCGTTTGTTTCAACACCACTAAACTTAACACTCACTTCTTTCACACCAGTACAATTCAGACCCTGGGTGAAATAACACATTCGCAACACTGTTGAAGTGCGGCCTATTCCTTGATACGACTCAGTTGATTCTTACTCAGTGACACTACTTGTTGTTATTTACGTACTGTACCGGGACGTGAGGAAAGAGAACGCCACAGTGAGCCACAGTTAAGAGGAAGATTGTCATTACCAACGGATTGTGAAATTCATCGGCACGCATATTAACTGAGCAAAACAAACAAACAGGTCGACCGACTAATCTTCGCTCTAAAGGTGCGGGTTCCGGCCTTCTTTAGTTTCAATTTGATGAATCGCGACTGCTTCACGCTCGCTCGCTGTACCTGGCGCGCTCTTTAAAGTGCCGGTTAGCCCACCTTGCCCGACTCCCTGTTTGACTGGTAAAGGGTTTCATGGTGACATTTCTGCCTCCTCTGTCCCCAGTTCAGCAGCCGCCGCGTGGCGTGAAGATCCGGTCGCCGGCGCCCGCACAGAAAAAGCGTCTCGAGCTTTTTGCCGCACGCTTGTCCGCCTGGCGTTTCGGCGCTCTTGCGCAACAGGAGCTGGGCCGGACGAGCGAGAGGGGAGAGGCCGCGCCCTGCGTCGGCGCTACCACAGGGCCCCTGTGCGTTACTCACGGGCTTAACAAACAGGAAGGAAAACATCCGCCAGGGGGAGGGGGGTGTGGGGAGTGCTCAGGAGGAGGGAGAGGCATGTGTACAATCCACCCCCTCAAACACTGAGGTGGGCGAGCTGATGTCACCGAGGTGGGAGAGATGATGTCACTGAGGTGGGCGAGATGATGTCACTGAGGTGGGCGAGATGATGTCACTGAGGTGGGCGAGATGATGTCACCGAGGTGGGCGAGATGATGTCACTGAGGTGGGCGAGATGATGTCACAGAGGTGGATCATCACACCAGGGTGGGGGGCGGGGGGGCGGGGCCCATGCCTGGATGTGTGGACAACAAGAGAGGAGGGCAGGGCGCTTGTGGAGAGCTGGCGGAGGGAGTCAGGGAGCAGCCAGCGACAAAACAGGGGCGCAATTCTGTTAGGGTTATCAGGCTGAGGTGCCAGAGACAGTCAGTCCATGAGACCGGGGATGTCACTGAGGTGAGGACAAATTCCTGAAGGAAGGGTATTTAGTATTTAGCCAAATAAATAGGGGCACTGGGCGGGGCGGGGGGGCTTGTTCCTTTGATTTGGGCTCAACCCCCAAAAAATCTAACAAAAAGACAGAAAACAAACAGGCAGCGACGGAAGCCCAAACACAAAGAGCGCGTGAAGGCGTCCGACCTGTGACCTCGCCGTCTCCTGTCCAATCACATCGGGCCATAAACCGCGACCGTGGGTGTTGTATGTTGGTAGAAACTGCTCAGCAAATAAAATGAGAACTGAGACCAAATATTTGCATTGTGAGAAATGCGTGCGCCTACATTCAGTGTTTGGAGTACAGGCAATTTCAGTTGCCACGGCAACATTTTTTTTTTTCTTTCTGTTTGGCGAGGACAGTAAATATTTTGATTGCTTCAAGGCAACAACTTTTCACAATACACAAATATACATGTAGCTCTTTTTAGGAGGGTTATTACACCTGCCCTCACACACAGGTGTGATCTGGAGCAGGATGGAGTGACAGGGGTGCATGAAACAGCCCAGGGATCAAAGGGAACAAATGTTTCTGCCACCAGCACACCTGCAATCTACAGTCTACCTGCACCAAGACAACTGCAGTCCACCTGCAGCAGCACACCTACAGTCTACCTGCACCAGCACACCTACAGTCTACCTGCACCAGGACACCTACAGTCTACCTGCACCAGCACACCTACAGTCTACCTGCACCAGCACACCTACAGTCTACCTGCACCAGGACACCTGCAGTCTACCTGCACCAGCACACCTGCAGTCTACCTGCACCAGGACACCTGCAGTCTACCTGCACCAAGACACCGACAGTCTACCTGCACCAGGACACCTACAGTCTACCTGCACCAGGACACCTACAGTCCACCTGCACCAGGACACCTGCAGTCTACCTGCAATCTACCTGCACCAGCACACCTGCAGTCTACCTGCACCAGGACACCTGCAGTCCACCTGCAGTCTACCTGCACCAAGAAACCTGCAGTGCATCTGCACCAGCACACCTGCAGTCTACCTGCACCAGGACACCTACAGTCTACCTGCACCAGCACACCTACAGTCCACCTACACCAGCACACCTGCAGTCTACCTGCACCAGGACACCTACAGTCTACCTGCACCAGCACACCTACAGTCTACCTGCACCAGGACACCTACAGTCTACCTGCACCAGGACACCTACAGTCTACCTGCACCAGCACACCTACAGTCCACCTGCACCAGGACACCTACAGTCTACCTGCACCAGGACACCTACAGTCTACCTGCACCAAGACACCTGCAGTCTACCTGCACCAGGACACCTACAGTCCACCTGCACCAGGACACCTACAGTCTACCTGCACCAGGACACCTACAGTCTACCTGCAACAGCATTCTTAATGAATTTGAATTTCTCATGAATTCAGATGAATTAGAACAGGGATGATATTTAGGCTCACACAGGCCCTGCTGGCCAGCTCTGCGCCTCTCCCCACTCAAACCCGATGCTGACAGAACGTTCTGATCCCGACGCGCTGCGTGACTCATGAGCTTCACTCAGCGGCCCGGGAGACAGGGCAGACATCGGACACACCTGGAATGCTGTCACACATCCGTGGGCAACCTGAACCTCGTGTGATGGAGAGAGATTCTATAAGCAGGGTGGGGGGGGGGGGGGTCGTGGTGACACTGGAGCGGGGCGAGGTGAGTGAAGAGTGAAGAGTGAAGAGTGAAGAGTGACACTGTGGCAGAGCGGCTTCTGTCCTCCAACAACTTAAAACCTATCTTTTTACCAAAGCTTTTGATTAACTCTGACTTGCACTACTAAATTGATCTTGCACTATATATATTTTAATCTTCTCTGATTACGCATTCTGTGTAAAGCACTTTGAACTGCAATTCTTGTATGAAAGGTGCTATATAAATAAAGTCTTACTTACTTACTTACTTACTCCAGACCAGTTTAGCAGGGATTAAAAGCCCTCTAAAATGTCAGATTTTTTGGATTTTTCTTGCGCGACCCTGTCACAAGACTCCCCGCCCCTGTCATCTCTCTGTACTGGAACAGACGCCGTTTTCTGCTGCGCCCTTTACGCAGGCAGGGGGGCGAGGCCTCATCTCTCCTGCCGAAACACCGTGCCTCTTAAAAATAATAATTTAAAAAACGCCCTTGAGCTACTTTCACCCTGATGTCAGGGTACAATTTAATGCAATATAAAAACTCACTGCTGTCCACAACCAGTCTGGATATTGTTTTCAAAACACTCAGCTGAGGAACACACAAACGTGGCCCAGTGGTGGCAACGTCCGCTTGCTGTGGCCCGGGGTTTGATCCCCGGCTCGGCTCTGGCTCTGGCAGGGAGCCCTGTTCAGGGGCGGTGATTGGCTGTCCGCCCCAGGGGGAGGGGGGAGGGAGGCTGGCAGGAGCTCGCCGTGTGTGAAAGCGTCTCTGTGTGTATCGGAGTTACGGTCGATAGTGAGGTCCGTCTCGGAGGAGGAGGCGGTTCGGCGTCTTTGTCAGCGCCGGTCCCAGGGTTACAGCTCGCAGTACAGTACGAGGGAAGGGACAGGGGGAATAGGGGACAATCGGCTCCCAAATTTGGAGAAAATTTTTAAAAATCTTTTTTTTTAAGTAGAAAACAGAAAGAAAGAAAAATAAATGTTTTTTCTCCAGATTTTGAGTAAAAGCCACTTTGATGCTATTGTAGGGCTGTAATGACACGGGCTCGGTAAGCATGCTAACCTTGCACACAGTCCAAGATCTGTTCCTAACTCCGTGCTCACTCAGCTGAAGCACACTGGGCAGGTTTGGAAAAGGAGAGGTGTGTGATGTGCGCAAGGTGCTGCCACCAAGCACAAGCGCAAGCACAAGCGCAGTGATCGCGTGCGATCTCAATGTTTCAACAGCTTTATGTAATCCAGGGAGAGATGTCACACGAGTGTGGGGAGAACGTTCAGGTCCACCCACATCAGAAACACTACGGACTCTGCAACTGCCTGGGTGTGTGCGCATGAGCTGTGTGTCTGCTTGTGTGTGTGTGTGCTCATGAGCATGTGTGTGTGAGCATGAGAGTCTGTGTGTGTGTGTGTGAGTGCGCATGAGCATGTGTGCATCTGCTTGTGTGCTGTGTGTGTGTGCGTGTGTGAGTGAGCATGTGTGTGTGTGTGTGAGAGAGAGCGGGGTTAACAACCATCTTCAACTCTTCAGTCACAGACTCTCCTCTGCCAGAATACCAAACACACACTCTCTCACACACTCAAACTCACACACTCAAACACACACACTCAAACACACACACTCAAACACACTCACACTCTCACACACTCTCTCACACACATACACACATGCAGACAGACACAGTGAAGTACAAAGACTCCTACAGACACAGACCTACAAAGGGGTGTGCATGAACACAGAAGTGCCTGAATATTCATCGAGTGCTTCAGAATGAAAAAGAACCACTCGATTTCTCAGAAAACTCGACGTAAATGGGTCAGCTAATAATAACGAGCATTCCGGACCACAACTGTCAACAATTTAAATAAAACATGCAGTGGGAGAACCGGACGACCCGGCCAGGACAGACACTACTACAGGAGCCCAAATATGAGGAAGCTCTTCCAACACGTTTTACCAGTTATCCACTGGTGGGCAGGTCTGACTGTGGGTTCAAAACCAGAACAACGCTCATTCACTGGAACTGCTCTGGCTGCACCAATCGAAACGCACCACTGCGTTGTCCTGTTGTTCACTTATTCACTTACTCACTCACTTAAGATTTTGAATTATTTTTTGGCTCCGGTAAACCAGCCGAAATGGCACCAGGAATGGGCCCGGGTGCCGTGAGTGGCCCGTGGGGCGGTCCCACAAAGGAGGGGTGCCAAAGTTTGTGTCGGCAGGAACGCGCTCAACGATGCCAACCTGCTGGTTCGGGGGGGAAACCCACCAGCCTCCTCCCTGCCGTGTGCTCCCAGGGAGTTCCACTGGAGCTTAGGGCCCAGGGTCACACCGACCGGACCCTCTGTCCAAACGCTTCCAACGCCCGTATCCTGCAGAAGGCCTGTAATCCAGCGGGCTCTACAGGGGCGTTTAAATAAGACTGCCCCCTGCTGACTGGCGTATGTATGACTGGGTGGAAACTTGTTTTTATCAAAATAATTTATTTTATTTAAATATAATGCCCAAATGTAAATGTAATGTAATTTGGGAGGGGGAAGGGGTGGGGGGAGGCAACGAAGACCTGTCTTTTTATTTTCACTGGGGACACAAATGACTTTGCTTTGAAAGGACTTGAAAGATCCAGCAGTGCAGTGTAATGGTCAGGGAACTGCTCTGTGAATGGGGATGCAGGTTGCAGGTTCAAATCCCAGGTGGGGCACTGTCACTGGACCCAACCTGAAGTTCTTCAGCTAAAACTGTATAAATAAATGCTCTGGTCACTCTGGACGAGATAGATGAATTTTTTAAAGATCTAAAGATCCAATTTCCTAGCCCCGATAATCATTGTCGGGGGTAACCAGGAACGTGTTTCTGAGCTGTTGTCTTCAGCTGTGGTGACCGAGGCAGCGGAGAAACCTCCCAGTGGCCGTTTCATCATTTTCTTTTTTTAAAATAATTTCTCCCAATTTGGTAGCCAATTACCCGCATACTTAGTTCAATCCCCCTTCCCTCATAGTTCGCTGCCGTAGTCCTGTGACCGGCAGTGACAAGGGCGAAGTGCTGCCTCCTCATCGACTGTAATTCCGGTACCCCAGAACCACTCCTGTGCGCAGCGAACCTGTGTGTGTGTCGGCTTCCCTCCCCCCCTGGGGCGGACAGCCAATCGCCGCCCCGATGGCACTCCCGGCCAGAGCCGACTCTGGCGGGACAGGGAATCGAACCCCGGTCTCCGTGGCCAGCGTCGGACGTTGTAACCACTGGGCCACGCGGGAGGCCTCAGCTGAGTCATTTTGACCCCATGTTTCATCATTTTCTGTTACAGAATGAGTCGTGCTGGCGTGTCGGGGATGAGCTGTGACCGAAGCCCTGACGGGCGTGACTGCATGAAGCCCTCGTGGGCACGTGAGGCCCCTCCTTCCACACGTTTACATTACATGACATTACAGGCATTTAGCAGACGCTCTTATCCAGAGCGACTTACACAGTTTACATTCCTTTACAATCCATTTATACAGCTGGATATTTACTGAAGCAATTCAGGTTAAGCACCTTTAGCTCAAGGGTACAACGGCAGTGTCCCACCTGGGGATTGAACCTGCAACCTTATGTTACAAGCCCAGCTCCCTACAATACCACAGTTCCCCCATTATACCACACCATTCCCTTATACCCACTGCCTGCCATTCCCCTGTACAGCCGTTTACACAAGAGCTTACAGGACAGGCAGCCAACAGTGTGTGTCTGTGTGTGTGTGTGTGTGTGTGTGTGTGTGTGTGTGTGTGTGTGTGTGTGTGTGTGTGTGTGTGTGTGTGTGTGTGTGTGTGTGTGTGTGTGTGTGTGTGTGTGTGTCTGTGTGTGTGTGTGTGTGTGTGTGTGTGTGTGTGTGTGTGTGTGTGTGTGTGTGTGTGTGTGTGTGTGTGTGTGTGTGGTGTGTGTGTGTGTGTGTGTGTGTGTGTGTGTGTGTGTGTGTGTGTGTGTGTGTGTGTGTGTGTGTGTGTGTGTGTGTGTGTGTGTGTGTGTGAGCATGTGTGTGTGTGTGTGTGTGTGTGTGTGTGTGTGTGTGTGTGTGTGTGTGTGTGTGTGTGTGTGTGTGTGTGTGTGTGTGTGTGTGTGTGTGTGTGTGTGTGTGTGTGTGTGTGTGTGTGTGTGTGTGTGTGTGTGTGTGTGAGTGTGTGTGTGTGTGTGTGTGTGTGTGTGTGTGTGTGTGTGTGTGTGTGTGTGTGTGTGTGTGTGTGTGTGTGTGTGTGTGTGTGTGTGTGTGTGAGTGTGTGTGTGTGTGTGTGTGAGTGTGTGTGAGTGTGTGTGTGTGTGTGTGTGTGTGTGTGTGTGTGTGTGAGTGTGTGTGAGAGTGTGTGTGTGTGTGTGTGTGTGTGTGTGTGTGTGTGTGTGTGTGTGTGTGTGTGTGTGTGTGTGAGTGTGAGTGTGTGTGTGTGTGTGTGTGTGTCTGTGTGTGTGTGTGTGTGTGTGTGTGTGTGTGTGTGTGTGTGTGTGTGTGTGTGTGTGTGTGTGTGTGTGTGTGTGTGTGTGTGTGAGATCCGGTTAAAGGGTTTCTGCTCAACACCACACCCGTTAAAGCCCCTTCCCTCCCTTCATTACCACGTGGAAGTAAGCTTCATTTGGCTCTCTGAAGAAGTTGTTCTCGTGTTGGAAGGTGCTTGACTTTATTATTGTATTGCCCGTATTTTTAAGCAATTACTTAGTGAGTGTGTCGAGTGAAGAACATTTACAGTACACAACTGCGGAGTAACTGTAGAGTAGCTGCAGGAACGGTCATTAAAATATCAGTTCATCCTTTTACAGCGCAGTTTAAACTGATTTGAGGCCTCAAAACTTCCAGCTCTCCTTGTTAATGTCTTCACCACTATGAGTCTTTGAAATGCGTACCCAGTACGTAACAACTGTGCCGTGGCCAGGGTGTGCTGCCAACACAGTTACAAAGACCTGACACTCGGGTCGGCAGTGACACAGTGAAACAGCACAGTGACACAGTGAAACAGCAGAGTGACACAGTGAAACAGCGCAGTGACACAGTGAAAGAGCACAGTGACACAGTGAAACAGCGCAGGGGCACAGTGATACAGCACAGTGACACAGTGAAACAGCAGAGTGACACAGTGACACAGCGCAGGGACACAGTGACACAGCGCAGTGACACAGTGAAACAGCGCAGTGACACAGTGAAACAGCAGAGTGACACAGTGAAACAGCGCAGTGACACAGTGAAACAGCGCAGGGACACAGTGACACAGCGCAGGGACACAGTGACACAGCGCAGGGACACAGTGAAACAGCACAGTGACACAGTGAAACAGCAGAATGACACAGTGAAACAGCAGAATGACACAGTGAAACAGCACAGTGACACAGTGGAACAGCGCAGGGACACAGTGGAACAGCGCAGGGACACAGTGAAACAGCAGAGTGACACAGTGACACAGTGAAACAGCACAGTGACGCAGTGAAAGAACGCAGTGACACAGTGAAACAGCAGAGTGACACAGTGACACAGTGAAACAGCAGAGTGACACAGTGAAACAGCACAGGGACACAGTGAAGCAGCGCAGGGACACAGTGACACAGTGAAACAGCAGAGTGACACAGTGAAAGAGCGCAGGGACACAGTGAAAGAGCACAGTGACACAGTGAAACAGCGCAGTGACACAGTGAAAGAGCACAGTGACACAGTGAAACAGCGCAGGGACACAGTGAAACAGCAGAGTGACACAGTGAAACAGCAGAGGGACACAGTGGAACAGCACAGCCATTCTTGGGCTCTGGAACAGTATTTGGAGACACAGAATACAGTGTGGGTGGAGGAGGAGTGATTTAAAAATCCATGTTGCCGTAGAGACCGTCCTGAAACTCGTGAAACCAGGCAGATCGGCGGCGTTCTCAGATACAGACGTTATTTTAAACTCTCTGTGTTTCAGGAGCCCAGTCAGGAGGCATTGGTCCACACAAATAATCATAAAAAACCCACAGTGAAGCAAATGCAGAGGGCGAGAGCAGGGGTTCCACCATCGCTATGGAGATCCTCATCCTTTGAGAGCTCAGCATCCTCTCGGTTACTGTGCCGCCCTTTACCATGACAACAGTGCACAGCACCACCACACATTTCTGAGGGGTTTCCATAATCGCACCAGTTCAGCCCCCCCAGACTCAAAAAAGATGTGTGTGCTTGTCCACTTCTGCCTCAGTGTAGTGAGTAAGTGGTGTGTGTGTGTGTGTGTGTGTGTGTGTGTGTGTGTGTGTGTAGCATGTAGTGAGTAAGTGGTTCAGGGTGTGTGTGTGTGTGTGTAGTATGCAGTGAGTGTGGGGCCCAGATTGAGTGGTATGGAAATCCTGAGGCAGGCTCTTTGCATTGTGGTGGAGCCGCATGCAAATCTCTACAGCAAAGCATGAAGATCTAAAAGGCAGGCTCTCGAACCGTGTCCCAGCCTCCCACAGCCCTGATCTCCGCTGGACCGCGCACACACAGACACACACACACACACACACGCATGGAAACACACTCTCTACTACACACACACACACACACACACACACACACCACCTGCACCGGTGGCAGGGAGCCCGGGACGGCAGGTGACATCTGCAGTCATGTGACCTCACAGGCCTGCAGGGCTCCAGGATGTGTGTTTGAGCTCACATGAGAGTCCTGTGTGTGTGTGTGTGTGTGTGTGTGTGTGTGTAGTAGAGTGTGTTTCCGTGTGTGTGTGTGTGTGTGTGTGTGTGTGTGTGTGTGTGTGTGTGTGTGTGTGTAGTAGGGTGTGTTTCCATGCGTGTGTGTGTGTGAGTGATTCAGGGGTGTGTGTGTGTGTGTGTGTGTGAGAACAGAACTTCACTGTGAAACGTACATGATTCATCGGCTCAATGTTGCTCATGAGCACAGGTACTCCAGCTGTGCTAACAGTACCTGGTACAGTACAGCAGCCCTGGGAACAGGAAGAGAATCTCTTTTATTTCTCCTCACTTGATCATTTCAAAGAGCTTCCAGAGAGCTGGAGGCCCGGCAGTATGTAGGCGACTCTGTTACATAACACACTGCATGGAGCGCCCCGGAGAACTGCGCTTTCTCATCTGTGTGTGTGTGTGTGTGAGCGAGAGTGTGTGTGTCTGTGTGAGTGTGTGTGTGAGTGAGCGTGTGTGTGTGAGTGAGTGAGTGAGTGTGTATGAGTGAGCGAGCGTGTGTGTGTATGAGTGAGTGAGTGAGCGAGCATGCGTGTGTGTGTGTTAGCATGCATGTGTGAATATGTGTGTGTGTGTGTGTGAATGTGTGTGTATGTGTATGTGTATGTGTGTGTGTGTGAGTGTGTGTCTGAGAATGTGCAAAACTGCATGCGTGTGAATATGTGTGTGTGTGTGTGTGTGTGTGTGTGTGTGTGTGTGTGTGTGTGTCTGAGAATGTGCAAAACACACACACACTCACTCACACACACACACCTCTCTCTCTCTCTCTCTCCAAGCTGACCTACCTAATGTCCCTGGCTGAGGACACGCCTCCCCAACACTATAGGCTGAGAGTGAGCAGCAGCAGCTGGAGCAGCACGCAGAGCCCCCCCAGAACCCAAACTGCCCCCTCCTCCCCACAAGCCCATGAGAGCTGAACACACACAATGGCAGAGACACGAGACCGACGCCCACATTGCGCCAACACACAAAACCCAGGGCAGGGAACGCACAGGGCTATGAGAAGCCTACTCTACCATCGACAAGCCTACTCAATCTGCACTAATAACTGTGCTAATCCACATCCATCGAGCCACAATCAGATCAGCTGTGCGTTGTCCACGGTAACGGAGGACAGGAACGCCACGCGCGTAGAGTATGTCCCCCGCCACCGACCATGTGACAAACCAATAATCAATACAGAAATACAGAAATATATCATTAGATTACAAAAATAAAAAAACAGGCCAGGTTCCAAGCAGAGATGAGTTTAGACCCATTTCAGTTGCTGGAGAGTGCAAGCGGTCTTACATAAAGCACCATCGGGCTCTGAGCGCTTCCGTGCTGGTGCTCGGCAACAAAACAGGACCAAGCGTGATTGGCTGACGGCGGTTGGTGGGTACTGCCATCCTGCAGACGTTACCTCAGAGTGACATCACCCCTGTGTGACATCACCACCCCTGTGTGACATCATCACCCCTGTGTGACATCATCACCCCTGTGTGACATCACCACTGTGTGACATCACCACCCCTGTGTGACATCATTACCCCTGTGTGACATCATCACCCCTGTGTGACATCACCACCCCTGTGTGACATCATTACCCCTGTGTGACATCACCCCTGTGTGACATCACGAGTACGCTTCTTTCTGCTATTGCTCACTCTACAAGTGGGGTGATCACAGCCATGTTCTTAAACAGAAGTGTAGCAAGATCATTAAAACACATCTTGTGCTTTCATCGGTCGGTCAGTCACAGGACAAACGGCGAAGCACAAAAAAGAGTGATGGCCGTTGGGAGGGGAGGGTGAAATGGGGTAATGCTGCTGCCACTGCCCCACACACTGTGAGAAGGTGAACTGCCCCACACCCTGTTAGAAGGTGAACTGCCCCACACACTGTGAGAAGGTAAACTGCCCCACACCTGTGTGTCACACAGAGGTGATGATGTCACACAGGGGTGATGATGTCACACAGAGGTGATGATGTCACACAGGGGTGATGATGTCACACAGCGGTAATTATGTCACAGAGGGGTGGTGATGTCACACAGGGGTAATGATGTCACACAGTGGCAATGTTACTCAGAGGTAACATCTGCAGGATGGCAGTACCACCCGCCCCCCCACCAACCGCCGTCAGCCAATCACGTCTGGTCCTGTTTTGTTGCCGAGCACCAGCACGGAAGCGCTCAGAGCCCGATGGTGTAAACTGGACCACACACAGACCAGATCACTGAAGGGGGTTTAGGGAAATGCTGTGTGATCAGTGTTATCTCTGTATGATAGATATGGCTCTGCGCGGGAAATCTCAATAAATCCACAGGGCCAAGACACGGGCGCTTAGAAACAAGAACACACAGGACAAAACACATCCACACCTGAAGCAGTAAGTCACACACACACACACACACACACACACACACACACACACACACACACTTAATGTGACCCCTGTGCCATTAATGAGCGCTCTCAAAACTGCCACAGCCCTTGGGAGCGTCACTTAGCGAGATGAACACCCACATGATTATCTGTTACAGGGGAAACGCTGTTTGGAACAAGGCAAAAAAACACAAACTCAAAACCTGACAATGTGGAACCGTCCCAGCCCGTTCTGCAGGCCCTAATTACAGACTGCAGGTCTGCTGAGGACACACAGCAGGCCCGATGGGGAACCGTCCCGGCCCGTTCTGCAGGCCCTAATTACAGACTGCAGGTCTGCTGAGGACACACGGCGGGCCCGATGAGGAACCGTCCCGGCCCGTTCTGCAGGCCCTAATTACAGACTGCAGGTCTGCTGAGGACACACACACGGCAGGGGCCCGATGTGGAACCGTCCCGGCCCGTTCTGCAGGCCCTAATTACAGACTGCAGGTCTGCTGAGGACACGGCGGGCCCGATGCGGAACCGTCCCGGCCCGTTCTGCAGGCCCTAATTACAGACTGCAGGTCTGCTGAGGACACACACACGGCGGGCCCGATGCGGAACGAGGACGCGGTCCACGCTGCGATATCGATAGATGACTTCACCGAGCGTAAAGTTGTGCCTGTGTAGATGCGTGTGTGCCAATCCCGCTCCTGAACGACTACGCCTCACCGTCGCCCGCAGGTAACTCCCCTGCGCCAACAGAGGCCGCCGTGGCGAGGGTGGCACTCTCGCAAGGTTTACCGCGCGACCTGCGAGCCGCCTCGCTCACTCGAGTCTGGCTCAGTGGGTCTCACACTCATCTGAATTTGCTGCACTTGAGTGCATAAGAACATAAGAATAAATAATGACGAGAACGGGCCGTTCGGCCCATCTAGGCTCGTCATGTCCTAATCTAAAGAGTATCTGGTACTACATCTAGCCTGGACTTGAATAGCCCGAGCGTTTCTGCCTCTACTACCTGACCTGGCAAGCTGTTCCAGGCATTGACAACTCTCTGTGTAAAGAAAAACTTCCTAATATCTGTGCGGAATTTGCCTTTAACTCATTTCCACCTGTGGCCTCTTGTTCTGCTGACCCCACTTATCTTTAAAAATATTTGGTATTTTACTTTGTTAATCCCTTTTAGGAATTTAAAAACCTCAATCAAATCCCCCCTAAGTCTGCGTTTGCTAAGTTTAAATAGATTGAGTGCCTTAAGTCTATCATCATAACTTTTACCTTTTATACCAGGTATCAGCTTAGTTTAGGAGAGGCCCTCTGCGCTCGAACCAGGAGGGAAACAAACAGCCCTCCTTCCTGGTACCCGTCTGCAGATCGAGTCCCGCCTCTGGCCTGGCAGCGGGTCCTGGAAGAGGCACTGGGACGAGGGTCTCACGGGGGGGAGGTCAGGCTTGGCGCCTCTGCCCGCCTCAGAAACACAAGCGGGTCTAACCGTCCCGACGCAGGGTCAAAAAACACCCCCTAGCGTCGGCCCGGGAGGGAGGGAGGGGTTGGGTCGGCGGGATTGTGTCCTCGCGTGCCAGCAGTCGATGAATCAGTGGTGAACGGGACTCATGCCTGCGTTACGCTGGGCTGAGGAGCAGAGGACCAACAGGAACATACACAACAGACTTGGAGGTTTGCCCCAATTGTCTACACCTTCATGACAGGGAGAACCTGTCCAATTTTCCTCAGAGGGAGCGAGGTGAGTCACCAAAACAGTGACACATTATCTTATTTAATTTATTATACTACTAACATTTAATGAAAATGATTGTTATTGGTAGTATTATGATTTTATTCCAGTGTATTATTAGTGATTGTGGCCCTATTGGACATTCTGAACTCTCAAGACCGAAAGAGAGAGCATGAGATGGGGAGGGAGAGAGAGAGGAATGTGTGTGTGTGTGTGTGTGTGTGTGAGACAGAGGGATGTGTGTGTGTGTGTGTGTGTGTGAGAGAGGGACAGAGGGATGTGTATGTGTGTGTGTGTGTGTGTGTATGTGTATGTGTGAGAGAGTGAGGGATGTGTGTGTGTGTGTGTGCGACAGAGGGATGTGTGTGTGTGTGTGTGTGTGTGTGTGGGGGGGTGTGTGAGACAGAGGGATGTGTGTGTGTGAGACAGAGGGATGTGTGTGTGTGTGTGAGGGGTGTGTCCCTGCAGGTCTGTGCAGGATCGCACTGGAGTGGTTCTATTTATACTGGCAGTCGGGGCGTGTTGGCCGAGGTCAGTCGGGCACCTTGGAACTGCGTCAAGGAGAGCGTGAGTGACGGAAGGATGAGAGCGTGAGGGACAGGGGGACGCGCGTGGGACAGAGGGACAGGACGAGAGCGCGACGGCGGGACGGGACAGAGGAGTGATCGCCCGCAACATTTACACATTTTCTTTTTTTATTCTCTTCTCTCTCTCTATCACTTCCCAAACTGGAGCAGCTGGAATCGTGAGGGGAATATTTCCCCCCGGTTTCTACGGGATCAAAACCTCTGGCGGTGTTTGTGACAGGTGTGTTTCTCCCCGCCGGTGGCAGCGCGGGGGCGGGCGAGGCAGGGATCGAGCGGGGGGGCTCCGTGACGGGCAGGAGAATGAAGACACGCCTGTCATAACAACCCTTCGGGAGGCCGAGGTTCGGCCCGCGTTGCCTTATAAGAGCAAGAGGCGAGAAAGCCGCCAAAAACCGCCGCCGCCGTCGCCGTGTGTCAACATCAGCGTGTCCCGTTACACAAGCGGGGCCGAGCCTCTCTCTCACCTACACGCCGCGCGCGGCTGTCCGGGGGCTCAGAGCAACGCAGGGAAAACCTCCAGCTCATTACTGTCATAATGCTTTAATTACGGCTTCGTGACACTCAATTATTCACAGGCTGAGCAGACGCCCCTATTCTGGGACGCTCACATACTTCACATTTCTAACGTGCTGCTCATTCACGCGGAGGGATTTGTTCGATGGGGAAATTCAGGTTCCGCAGCTTGTTCCAGGGTACTGCTCAGGCGAGGGATAAAAAAACCTGCACACGTCTGTCGACAAGCCCAACGTCTTTAACCGCCAACGCTAACCGATGGCAAGCGCCTGTACGTGATCGTGGCCAACGTTTGCTCTTATTAAAGGAACGCCAATGCACATGTCCTGCTTTCATTCATAAAGCGACGTTCAAAAGCAGAGATGTAGAAACATGGGCACCGGACGCCTCATACATACAGAACCTGGACAACACACACACACACACACACAGACACACAGACACACACACACACACACACACACACACACACACAGTCAGACACACAGACACTAAATCACTTGAGACTTCCACCAGGGAGCTCGGCACACATCTCAGCATCTAGCGCCTGCTCCTTCAGACAGCCCACAGCCCCCAGCCACCACACACACACACACACACACACACACACACGGCAGAGTCAGCAGACCTACAGCAGACAACGCAGTTCAGCAAACAATTGCGTAACGCGGAAAACACCGGCGCTCCCTCCGTCGAATGGCGTGAGTGTTGGTGCGTGGCGTGACAGGTTACGGTGGAGACAGAGCTCCAGGAATGAAGAATTCTCACAGATCCCCTGATTCTGACAGTCTGAGGACGCCACAACAAAGATGGCTGCCGCATGAATCATCACATTCATTACGTTATCGGCCCAGCAGAGGACTGCTTGATCTGGGGAGACTCACAGCACAGTTACAGATCCCCCATTAATATAGCGGGATACTTACTGAAGTAATGGCGTGATGTCAGGGTTGACAACCGCAAAGTCACTGGTAGGAGCTCACAACCTAGAATTAGCATGCCACACTCTGATGTAGATCCGTTTTGACATGCACACCAAACTACCTCAACAGGTATTTACCCAACAATGTTTGTATGTGTGAACGTCCAATTGAACTGTCTAACAACAGGCGCTTTGCATAGTGTCTACTGAACGCAGTCCAGATGATAAGACTCAATACTTGGCTGAAAGCACAGCCCTATGAATTTGAGTTACTAACGATGACCCCACCCACCACCCCACCCCACCGCACCCCTCAACCCCACTCCACCTTTGGGACCTGAAGCTACAAGACCACTACAAAAGACCCTGACAACAAACAGCAACTTTATTTGAATCTGTCGTTTTTAAAAGTCTGAAAATGATTTATCAGCATCAAATGCGGACAAATTCAAACACTGGAAAACTGACAAAAATACAAGGCTGGGCCTCCCGCGTGGTCCAGTGGTTACAACGTCCGACGCTGGCCACGGAGACCGGGGTTCAATTCCCGTCTCGCCAGAGTCGGCTCTGGCGGGAGCGCCACCAGGGGCGGCGATTGGCTGTCCGCCCCAGGGAGGGGGGAGGGAAGCCGACATGACGTTCGCTGCGCACAGGAGTGGCCCTGTAGTACCGGGTTGCGGTTGGACGCTTGGCGAGTGACGTCTCGGAAGAGGCGTTAGATCGCCGTGTCACTACCGGGGTCGCAGGACTACGGCAGCGAAGTCTCAATAACAGGGGAGATTGACATAAAATAGCGGGTCTAATTGGATACCAAATTAGGAGAAAATGTGATAAAATCAGAAACAAAAAATAAAAAATAAAAAATAAAAAATACAAGGCTATATATATACCTATATATACACACTCAGTGGCCACTTTATTAGGTACACCTTTCTAGTACTGGGTAGGACCCCCCTTTGCCCCCAGAACAGCCTGAATTCTTCGTGGCATGGATTCAACAAGGTGCTGGAAACATTCCTCAGAGATTCTGGTCCATGTTGACATGATAGCATCACGCGGTTGCTGCAGATCTGTCGGCTGCACATTCATGTTTTGCGAATCTCCCGTTCCACCACATCCCAAAGGTGCTCTATGGAACTGAGATCTGGTGACTGCGGAGGCCACTGGAGTACACTGAACTCGCTGCCATGTTGGTGGAATGTGTTGGGTAACGGGGGTTGAGGGAGTGCGGCAGATAGACGGGAACACTCTTTACATCGACATTCACACCAGTCAAGTCAAACACTGCACCTGTTCTGTGTGCGGCACTGGCTACAGAGTACAAATGCAGTCGTGTTGATGGACGCTGAAAACATTTAAACTCCATATCTGAACACACGTTTGGCTACTGATGAGAGCTCATAGCATACACCGGAACCGGCCGACAATTTCTCTACGGGGACACCCCTGATATACTCAATTCTGGGGGGCCACAGTGTGGTATAATGGTTAGGGAGCTGGGCTTGTAACTCCAAAGTTGCGGGTTCAATTCCCAGGTGGGGCACTGCCGTTGTACCCTCGAGCTAAAGGTACTTAACCTGAATTGCTTTAGTAAAAGTCCAAAAGTCCAGCTGTATAAAGGCATCGTATGTAAAGAAATGTAAATGGTGTTACAATGTTCTAGATAAGACCATCTGCTAATAGCTAAAACAATTATAATAATTATAAAATATGTAAAATTCAAAAATAAATTGCAGTCCAACCATACAAAATATTCAACTAGAGTCAGTCAATTTTAAAATCTGTAAAAACACAAATTCAGTAATCAGGGGTAATGTAAATTGGCATCAATCTGAATTGAGCGTAATCTAACTGGCCTGTATGGGACCGTCACCCTTTCAGGCCCAAACTTTAAAACAGTCTGATGAAGTGAAGGTGCTTCCTCTGGCTGACCTTCCCTCAGGAGTCTGCGATCCACACACCAGTGACACACGCGTCTCAAAACCCAGCTCCCCTGACTCTCTGGCGCTACAGAGGACAACGCACACTTTACTCAAAAAGGGACTTTTGTTTTGTTTTTTTCCCCCACTGGAGAAGTGTATCAGAGGGGCTTATTTCTGGGGTCCAATCACACGCCGTTTCAGAAGACACCGCCCAGACAACCATGTGTGAAATTTAAAAAAAGTGATTTGTGAGGCAAGATTCTTTTTCTCCAATGATCTGGCCTTTCATGAGTACACATTTCTGGGTCTGTTTACACATTATTTTTATTTTTTTTAAAAAAACATTTTTGCATTTTCATGCAAATGTTTTTCTTTTTTAAAAGCGTGACGGATGAGTGTGGTGTCTGGGGGTGGGGGTGGGGGTGGGACGGGAGTATGAAGAATCAGTGCAGCATCAGCAGGCCAGAGCAGAGGTGAGGTGGGGGCAGAGTCTCACCCCCCCCCACCATCAGCCTCAGTACTATAACAGCCCAAAAGTTCACAGACAGCAGATTCATTTAGCCAATACACCAGACCATGTTTTGACCAAGTAGAGTCAGTCGCAAGGCCCGGCGAGTGGAGCCGCTTCATGTCCAGATATGGAGGCGAGGGAACATGGCGGGAAACCTCTCCACCCTAAAAAGGGGGGTGGAGCTAGAAGGGGGGAGAGAAAGCCCAGGGGAGAGGGGTGCAATCAGGCGGGCAGGGGGATGAAGGCCCCTGGCAGAGTACCCAGGCCCTCCTGCCAAAAATCGCCCGTCCACAAACCAGCCGCCCCACTGCCCCCTCGCTAGACGGCCATTATTAAACCTCCTCGTTTTTCTTCTCTTTTATCGAGGAGGAAACACAGCTTCTCTTCCGTGGCGAGAAGAGTGGACTTTAGGAACCCGGGACAGTGACGTAGCACCACACATGACCAGACTGCAAGCCTCTGTTTAATTTAATAATATATGCCATTTAGCAGATGCTTTTATCCAAAGCGACTTACAGTAGTGAAGGCATACATTTTCAGTATATGTGGCCCCAGTGGGGATTGAACCCCATGCTCTACCTACTGAGCCACAGAGAACCTGTAACAGTCCTCCCTCATCTCCCTCACTGTCCCTCGCCCCTGTCCTCCCTCTCTCAGTGACATCAGCAAAGGAGGTACACACTGATTGTGATGTCATAACCGATCCATCACAGGAGCCCAATCAGCAGGCTTCGTTTCAGCCCACTGGAACTCTACATTAATGTTCTGCCAACACGTATAGATGCTGCACCACTCACCCCGAAGAAGAATTGATGGCAGCCTGATCCAAATATTGACATGGTTAACCGCACACCACGAGGACAAATGACCGAGCGTTCACAGAGCCAATGTGAGTCGTCATGCCCCTCAGAGCTCAGATTTCAGCTTCGGGGAAACGTCTACGGTCCGCATGAATAACAATATGCAAATTGTGGCGACTGACTTGAGGAAAAGAAACTTGTGGGACAGCTAGGAGAGTTGAGTCACTGCAGGTACTTCCCCTGTTGTTCCAGTCGCCAGCTTGCCTCCGCCGTGCCCATTCCACTGGCGCGTTTAACATGCACCGTCAGTCAGAGTGAAAGTAAAAGTCCCGCAGCAGAGACCAGACGGCTGCTTTCCGCAGGTCAGCACATTTAGCACTAGAGAGAGAGAGCTGCTCTGGATCAAACTGCTGTACAGAAGACCAGCAAAGGGCTTACACCTTCGACAGAAAGGGCCTGTCTTCGCGAATGTGATCCAGATCAAACCGAAATATGACAACGACCAAGACCCGACAAGCTGATCCCCCGACTCCGACGAACGCCTCGTTGTTATGACGTCACCGGCCGAGAGATCGATCGCCGCCAGCAGCCGCGGCTGTCTCCCGCTAGACGGCGGGTGTGATTAACAAAGCGCATTAAGGACTGAGCTGATCTGGCCCGAAACGCACTTCTGCAGGTTTAGCGCGCGCGGACTGATCTTACTGAGGGATTGTGGGTATCTGGGCGCGCGTAAGCAGCTATGAGGTAGCTCCTCATGGCGTCGTCCCTCCTGCCCGCATCCCATGGCAGCGGCACCAACGTGCGACTGGCAACGACCGGCAAGCAGGAAGAAAGGGTTCCACAAAAGCACAACCACAGTTTCAAACCATTCCCCCCGGCAACAATAAAATAACCCACAATTCTGTTCTCAGTCGCCATGGGCCCCATTGTTCCAAGGGCAATGCGTATTCCACCAACTGCCATACCCAATTTGAACTGAGAGCCAGGCTAGGAATTTACCCAATAATACATGTGTGGTGGCGGATAGCGTAGCGGTCTAACACACCCTGTTTTGGCTGGTTCGATACGGTGTGTGCTACCTGTCAGGGACGCAGTTCAAAATCTGTCGCTACCAGACCGGTCCTGGTCATCAGCCCCCAATGAGGGGTGGCATTTGGTTGTCCGCCCCAGAGGGTGGGGGTGGGGTGGGGTGAGTCGGCTCGGGTCTGCCGTGAAACACGTAAGGGAGTCTCCAGAACGTGGGTGGGCAAATTCTGCCTCAAAGGAAGTGGAGTTCACTGCCCTTTGAGAATAAGCCTGCCTCATAGAGATGAGCGGCGGACTTGTGCGGGGAGGGTAAATCGAAATAAATCGAGGGTTTAATTGGCTACCAAATCGGGAGAAAAACAGGAAAGAATCTGAAACAAATTTCAGAAGAAATAATATACAAGAATACATGTGCAGTTAAACTGATGTTCTAGGCAATGCAAGTTACCAGTAACTCTTCCCCAGTGTGACGAGCCACAGGATTAAACAGAGCACCCCCACTGTGATTTCACCCTCCCTGGTCACAGGGGTCATCTGGCTTTGCGACCTCCGTTCCGAATTATGTCCCAGATCTAATTATTTGCTTAATTGGGCCGGCTGACCCCTTCTCTCCCCAGTCCTGGAACATGGGAATCGTTTGAAGTGAGCTGATTATAAGGACTGCCGCCCAAGAGAACCACAGCTGGGAGCCCCCCCCCCACCCACCCCCACCACCATTTACACGGCAGAAGCTTCACTGCCCGCTGCATTCAAATAAGAACAATCAACCTTTTATACACGTCCCTGTGGTGAAGCCTGCACTCACTCGCTTCTGCTCACAAACCGAACTTTAAAGAAGCAGCTTAAAACAAGGACATATCCAGTCCGATGAGAGTGCGCACACACAACCATACACACAACCACACACACAACCACACACACAACCACACACACACACACACACACACACACACACACACACACACACACACACTTTGTGCTGTAATCCGTTTTCTCGGCCGGCACGAGACGCTTCCAAGCTTCTTAAATTGTTTAATCGAATGGAGAGACTTCCTGCAGTGAGAGAGGGTGGAACAGCCACTGCAGCCCCTGTATGCGCTCCTCTGTCCCCATTCTTCTCATCCCCCTCTCTTAGGCTGGCAGTGTAGTGTAATGGTTAGGCAGCTGGGCTTGTAACTCAGAGGTTGCAGGTTCAATCCCCAGGTGGGACACTGCTGTTGTACCCTTAAGCTAAAGGTACTTAACCTGAATTGCTTCAGTACAATATCCAGCTGTATAAATGGATTGTATGTAAAGAAATGTAAACTGTGTAAGTCGCTCTGGATAAGAGCATCTGCTAAATACCTAAAATGTAAAAATATAAAATGTCTTCCCCCAAACACAGTGGCGCACTCATCTCTCTGCTCTTTGATGCTACTCTTCCAAAGTGTGCACCGGCGCTAAAAACAAGAGTTAAACCCACTTTCCAAGCCTGGACGTTTCACATTTCATCGCCTGGAGATCAACGCTTCAACCGGACCCCAAGGAGGATGGAACTAATTAGCGCAGCGCTGGTCTGGGATACGGTATTGATAACGTGCGCAAGCCGTCCAACACCCAATGGAAACGATGGTAGAAACTCATGCCTATTTGAGCACAAGTATTGGTCACACCTGAATCTCACGCAAGACTCGTCAAACTTAAAGCAAGTCTTTGTCCCTGTTGTTCAGAGCGTGTTGACAGACCCAACTTGATTGTGAATTATTAGTGTGCGCACAAACTTGGAAATTACGATAAATAAGGGAGCCGCAAAATGCAATGTTTGAAAATGCCACCAAGGGAAAGAATCGGTAAAAACATCACAGTCGCATACAACGGGTTTGAGCCAACATTAAGAAGGATCACTGCACATACATACGAGAGCTCAACTGGTACGTACGGGTTTGTCTTGGTTTTTGGTTTTGGCATTGCACCTGTTTAAATTCTACGTTGTATTTATAATTGTCTAGAACCCTACTAACGGGGGATGCAACACCAGGTGTTAAAAAAATTGATTCTTCCATGAGAAATTACATAATTTGGTGTTTTGTTGATGGTGGTGGAAAACACTGTCTCAGGTGCCACTCCAGAATAACCCGTAAGTGTTCAATTGGGTGGAGATCTGGGGACATGGCAGATGTCACATCGTTTTCATGCTCATCAAACCATTCAGTGACCACACGTGCCCTGTGGACTGGGCCAGGAAACCACGCCAGGAAAATGCACCCCACACCATAACAGAGCTCCTTAATTTACTCAAGTACTTCCTTTATTTTGGCAGTTACCCGTAAATAAGAGGATATCGGTGCCATAAGCACCTAGAGCAACAGATTTTCAGACGCAAATATTGGCCGAAACATTGGTAGAAACGATGAATCGGTCAAGCTCTACTAAGTATAAAGAACAATACACAACCATGCTACCCCTGGTGAATGGAGGAGACAATAAGCAGTGTTATTGGGCATCGGTATGACCGCGGTGTGTGGGGTCATCCCTGACAGCGACAGCGGTCTCTCCATCCCATTACAAGTTTCACAACCCTTTTCTAAACCATTCCTTTTCTCTACAGTCCAATTTCAGACTGGATAAAACGCCTTCTCCTTCTCATATAGGGGAGCCATTTACACGCGTAACGTTTTTAAATATTTAGCAACTTAATGCATGTCCCTAGAAATCCCTGGTATCATTTTTTATGTTTTTATTTCACAATTAGCCAGGGGACTTTATTTAAACAAGGTTTCAATGTCGGTCTTGTAGCTTCTGCACATGAGCGAAGACGTAGCAGCGTTAGGGAGAAAACATTTGCCATTGCTCTTATTCTGTGCCCCGCCGTTCACCAGTGGAAATCGGTATACTCAACCTCAGATTCGACAGGAGATTTGATTGCACCATAAGATCATGAGAAAATCTGTAAATGCCAAACTTTGCGTGAAAACAGGCGTAAACGCGATTTAATCATCTGAACGCACGGGCCCGTAGTGGGTAAGGGCCCAGTGGGCGGACGGGCCTGGCTGGCGGTTTGGGGTCATCCGTTCTTATTTCCGCAGCCGAGGTCATGCTATTGCCTCCATCTGTCTGTCTGTCTGTCTGTCTGCAAACAGTGTCGCTGAAAACCTATGAACAAATTTGGATGAATTAGGCGGCAGTGTAGAGTAATGGTTAGGGAACTGGACTTGTAACCCCCCCCCCCCCACAGGTTGCTGGTTCAATTCCTAGGGGGGCACTGCTGTTGTACCCTTGAGCAAGGCACTTAACCTGAATTGCTTCAGTAAAACATCCAGCTGTATAAATGGATTGTATGTAAAGAAATGTAAACTGTGTAAGTCGATCTGGATAAGAGCGTCTGCTAAATGCCTAAATTGTAATGTAAATGTAAAACGGATGAAACTACTTTGCCAATGGAATATTGAGGAGGAGATTCTCAAGGGTGTGAGGAGGGAAAGGTTCACCCTGGTTCCAAACCTCCTTGGTAATTCTGGGGGGATGCAAAAAGCAAAGAATAACATATTATATTTTAGAGGTGAATTACAAATAAGATTCCCTAAAAAACTAGTGAATCACTTGGCCAATGGGAGAGCTGCATTTTCCTCTGCCAGATTTAGAACCAACAACACTGCCTGTCACAAATCCAAATGCCTTAATGCCAGCTTCCCCGGGATGGATGTAAACAAATGTATGCTGGTAAACTAGATTAGTGCCAAGGATTCAAGTCTGTCCAACTAGGCCACAGATGCTGAAATGTACATTTGCATTTGTTTGAAGGCACGAGTGAACAGATTGCAGGTGATTTGTATTCTGTTTCAATTTCCTTTAATGATTTTAGCGCCGGTATGAATGAACGTTATGCTTAACTCAGTTTAGCCACAGAATACTCGGTTGCCTTTGAGAAAAGAAAAGGAAAAAGTCTAAGCCAGACCCTTATATGCCACTAGAGTTTGCAGAACTGCCAAAAAAAAAAACAAATAAAAATAAAAACTGAATCAACTTGAGCACTGTACCATCAAATCCCATGCAATATCACAGGTGTCACACCACCACGCAAAATGACACAGAGTTTTCAATTGTAAAGTGAATCTGGTGGCAAGCTGTGCAACCACTTCAATCAAACACATAGACACCAACTCGGCAACATGGGAAATCTGCGGTTCACTGACGGCTTGCGTGTAACCTGCCACTCTTCTCCGCTTGACGTTGGACACAGAGACCTCTAGAATCACTACAATGTACCGGTTCTACGGGAAAAGGAAAACATACCATGTCGTGTGACTACTGGGCCGTCAAAGGTGTTTAACTGCATGTTGCAAGAAGTGGAGCAGCGCAACAAAACGTATCGACAACCCCACGAGACACAATGAACACCGCAACTCATTAGGCAAGCTGTCTGGACGAACTGCAGTGACACGCAGTGACACGCAATGCACAACCACAATTACCATTCCTATTCAAATTCAAACTTATATCGAAACTGATTTCTCTGACGTCGACATGTGTAGCTAGCTAGCTGGCAAACGTAACACAAGGTTCAATGCGAATTCCCTCTTTACAAGTTAAGCTTGCTAACGTGCTGACCATCGCATTGGCCACCTAAGCATTAAACTCCCATTACCCGTCCACATTTGCTAAGTTGTTAGGCGGGATAGCGTTCATATTTTAAGATCTAGCAATCTTCAAGGATCTTACTGCGGCCCTCCATTTCAGATTAGGGGCCGGTTCGATACACAGGCTATCAATCTAGCTAGCGGTGGGGCTACATTGTGAACGTTTAAGGCTAGCTAATCAATATCCGTGTGGCCTCTCCTTCATAACTTAGCTGACCGAAAAGCATGCATTTAAGCGCTTGGGAAAACCACGGCGAGCTTTCGGCGTGAATGGCACCATACCGAGTAGAAGCAGCTTCAGCTCTCGCCTCGCGTCTCGCTTGTCCCGGCGGAGCTGCTTATCGATCTCGGCGTTGATCCGTTTCGACTCCTTCGCCTCCTCGCTCAGGCAGCAAGCCATCATGGATTCTAGAGTCATCACCCCTGTTTCCCCCAAGCCCGGGTTTAGCGGCACCCCTCGCTAACACTGCCCGTGACTGGCTTCGCTTGGCTTCGCTTCGATGTCCCCCCCGAATCCGTCGTATGGATGTCGGGAGATAGGAGGAGGGAGGTAGAGAAAGTGAGGGGGTTGGAAGGGAGTGGGGAGGAGGAGGAGGAGGAGGAGGAGGGGGTCCCTCTGATCGTGAGGTATCCGGCTTCCCCCGCCCAAGGACCGGGGAGGGTAGAGGGGGAAGCGGGGATAGCGTTCAAGCGAAGGGCCCAGCGCCGGCCTTTCCGTGCTTCAGTCCCGGATAGGTTGCCTCGGCGATTCGTTGAAATCCCTAGGAAAACGCGCCCGGTTAACGATTTTTTTTATCCTCCGTTTCACCGTCGGCTCCTTGGCGCTCCTTCCTCCGGCTGCGTTCGCAGACTTGTGGCGCCTACCGACAAGCGTCCAGGAGACGACAGGACGAACTGGACTGTCGCGACATGCGTACCGCTTTCTGTGCAAAGACGCCCCCGGAACCGAGCCCAGAAATGCCTTAGCAACAAAGGGCGCCCGTAAAACCCGGGTCCATTGAGGCTCGCGTAGGAAAGACACCGCCGCTCACTGTCAACGATATGAAAATTATATAAATGGGGGAAAACTACGCCCTTCTCTGTGGTTAAATAGCTAGCCAGCTAATTTGGCGATATGGATAGCGAACGACGTTAGGTGGCTAGCTATCTGCTAGCTAGCTAAAGATCTAAGATGTAATAGCTAGCTAGCTAGCCAATTGTCCACATTTTGGGGCAGTGATTTTTTTAGTATTCTGTAGCTTGCTAGCCAGCTAGCTACAGATTTACAACAAAAAAATTAGCTGTGTACCGGGGGGGCCTTGTCTTTTCGTACGAATTTACGCCCCTTTTATTTTTTCCAGCTAGCTAATGATCGCATCTCCTCCGTCAGCCCCCGGTAAGATATTGAGCAGAAAATAGGGGTATGTGGCACACACTAACTTGATGCAGGCGACACTAGGCAACATACGTGACCGACAGGAAGGGGAGCAAATGAATGCAAGGCGGTGGCGAGCCACAGCCTATCGGAATGGAGGAGGCGGGACATTAGTCTGGATGGAGGCGTATTCTAATAAATATCAAGTTTGGTCGAGGAAGTATTTAGATCAAACTCTTGCAGGGGCGTGTCAGTTTTTACAGTGGAGACAGACTTGGGTAAATTACATATGTCTGATGTTAGCTGAAAGCTGCAAAGCTTGTAATTAAATAGGAGAGCTTTAATTCGATGTGTATGCAACACCGTCGACCCTCATATTTACATTAGCACGTGTCGTTGCCTATCTGCCTACAACTACCCTGGTTTTGTAATTTTATGAACGTTAACTTTAGCTAGCTACCTTACTTAGTGTATACTATAACATTTAATTATCGCATGTTAGCATGCTATTTTTGTATACAAGTTATCTTACTGTTCGTTTCTGTGCAGTGCGATGCCATTGAATCGAACCGCATTGCATTTGAATTGTACTTCCATGTGAGAAGGGGACGAACGGTTAGCTAACGTTACACATAATTTTGGGGCATTGAACATTTTGTTTCCTAACCACGAATGGCAAAATACAAAATGGAGATAGTCTACGCTGGAGAAAATCCGACCCAGTTTACGATTGAAAGCGAGGAATGTGTCGTCGCTACGCAGGGGAGGACATCTCTAAATGGGAATTTGGGCATAATTTCTGTCAACTATCGCCACATCTTTATGGAGCCGAATAAAACGTGCCCGCAGCATCAGTTATTAACCAAATCAGGACCGCGTCCGGGCCAAATCCGAGAAGCTACTTCATAATGCGCAAAGCCACTCAACACAATTCTGTTCGTATATGTGGGTGTGGTAGGCAGGCTATAACCCCCGGAGTAGACCATATTTAATACGATTTGTATGTGTAGCATACATTGTAAAGCGCGACCTAGTAATATCTTGGTACAGGCGGTAAAATACTGTAACTTAAGGACGCTAAGGTGTGATATAATGTCCAGTACACCTGCAGGCACGTTGTACGAAGTCAAACCTGACGTCAGTGGACGACGACTAATTAAAATCTTGGTAATGGCAACGTCTTCTCATTTTTATATTAAATGCCATTTTTTTTTTTTTTACATTTCATTAAAAAAGTGACGGAATTTTAAATGTAATGAGAACGAGTTGATGGAGTGAGTGCCAAAACCCATTTAGTGCCCCATAGCACTAATGTCCCCGTTTGATCGTGTGTTCGATCAGTAACCGAAAACCGCAGTCGCGGTTTAAAGATGAAACATTTGAACTCTCCTCTTACCACATACCGGTATTTTTCAGTCCAAATATAAGTCTGAAAATAATATGTTTTATTGTGAGGTGACAAGTCGGTGGTTACAATTTGCTAGGCTAATACGTGGTAATGTGCATAGTGTACATGCCAACACATTGAAAGGTGCCACTTACTGGTTTGATACAAATGAGCCAAGTATGTACTTGAATAAAGTCTTTCAGATCAATCATATCTTCTATCATCTCCTTAATTTGAATTTCACAACTAATTCCCAGTGAGGGTATTAATTACACATCCAACACAATCAACCAACACACACACTCACACAGCCTAATTACAATCTGATGTGATTATGTTATTCATTAGAACAAGTTGTAACATTCACCCACAGCTGTCAACCAACCCTAAACCAAAGCTTCCTTGACTTTAATCACTAGGACTAGCTTTTTTTGAAAATGGAAGAAAAACATATCCACAGGATATTTTGTGAGCTTATCATTGAAAACGGAGTAAAAAATATATTGTTTTGCCTCAACTTTCATTCATTATTTCACTTAAATAATAGCTGATAATGTGATTTTAATTTTAATGATTATTATTATTGTGAATGGATTTCATAGCAGCTGACAGCAGTTTAAACCCTGAGTAAATTCTTTCCACTTCACCAGAGACCAATAAAATCTTGAGGAAAGAGATTCTCTACTCATTTTTACTACTACCCCCAAGTGAAAAGTTCCTTCCATGAACCCTCTGTAAATAACCTTCAACAAGACACACATGATTGTTGTATCTGGCACTGTGTCATTTGTATTATGCAGCAGCAACCTTGAACCTTGTATTTTCAATTGAAAACTACAATTGAATTTTTCTTGTGCCGTATTAATAAATTGATTTATGAGTGTATCAGAAGACCATGCTTTATTGGTGGATCTTGCATATCCCTTTGTAACAAACAGTTTGTCTATACCCCCAAGGCCACATTTACTAAATGTGCAAAAGATGTCAGCTTCAGTAAAACCAATATTTATTTGACTGATTTCATTGGTTAAGATAGTGGGTTGTGTGTGCCATTACCCTTTGCATGTACTAAAACCTTTAGTTAATTTGTCTTCTTGGCTATATGTGTAATTCATAGTTTGCCAATTGGAAAGGTTTCCAATGTATGCACATAGCTAGCTATATTGGATCTTAATTTATATATATAATATGTATGTATATATACATATATATAGGTAACTGACTAAATAAAGGAAACACAAGTAAATGAAGGGTTCTGGTAGCTCTGATATCGTGTGGGGTACATTTTCCTGCATGGTTTAGGTCCACTCAACCCATTTGAGGGTAAAGTAAATGCCAATTAATACAGAGCCATCACCAGAGTGATCACCTTCATCCTATGAAGCATTTCTATCCTGGTGGGAGTAGTACGTATTGTCCAGGATGACAATGCCCCCATCCACAGGGCACGTGGTCACTGAATGGTTTGATGAGAATGAAAACAATGCCACGGCTGTCTCAGTCACCAGATTACAACCCGATTGAACACTTATGGGAGATTCTGGAGTGGCACCTGAGACAGCATTTTCCCCCACCATCAACGAAATACCAAATTATTGAATTTCTCATGGAAGAATGTTTGTCACATCCCTCTAGTAGGGTTCCAGACACTTGTAGGATATTTGTCAAGGTGCATTTAAGCTGTTCTGGTGGCTCTTGGCCATGGAAGACTAACTCTGTCAGAGTTGCCATAGGCCTCTTGGTGGCCTCCCTAACAAGTGCCCTTCTTGCAAATAAATGTATTTCCCACAGCACTTTCCTTAGGTGTGATTCTTCCTTTTGATCCCAACCTATTCTCAACGCTCAGTTAACTCCTGTGATCGCTGCGGATTTCATCTTGACAATGAGTCGTTCATGTGGTGCCATATATATATACAAATATATGTGGCCTCGCTGGTGGTGTAGCGGTAAGAACGTTTTTAGTCTGCCCACTGCGACCAGGGTTCGATTCCGACTTGGTCGTGCCATTTCGGCTCTGGCAGGGAGTGCCACTAGGGGGCGGCAATTGGCTGTCCGCCCCAGGGAGGGGGGAAGGAAGCCGATAATAGCTCGCTGCATATATGAGTGGTCCTGTACCCCCTGTGCCCACTACCGGTCTCAGGACTACGGCAGTGACCTCTCATACGAGGGTGGGGATTATTGACATTAAAAAAGAGAGGGTATAATTGGCAACTAAAAACAAGGAGAAAAATGGGGAATAAAAAGGATAAAAACTGAAAAAAAGAAAGTACAAATGTATATGTGGACACTGAGTAAAAAAAATGTGAAGCTTCCTCAAGGAATTCTGGGAAAGGAAGATCTACACCTGAAAAAAACCCTATTGGCCGAGCCCCAGGCAGGCTGTGGTGCACGTCAGTCACCTGATGTGACTGTGAGCTGCAGCCAGAGTGGCACCATGCAGTTTTTTCTTCTTCCTGTATGGTGTCCCTCTGGCATAATGACAGATTCCAGAATACACATCTCATTTATGCAAGTTAAACGATACCAGTTATGCTAAAATTATGTTTTTCAGGACTGTCTTTTTTATATGTACATTTTGTAAAGCTACTTTTTCTGCCTTAAACTCCCATATAAAATTTTTTTTTCCACTGCAGAAACAGTTCTCTCAACTTATTATTTCCCTAATTTTGGAATTATGAAGGTCTCCCTAATCATTCATGGCTGACCAAGACGTGGGTTGAATGTTACATGATGTGCATTAACTCATTATTCAGATTGCTGATTGGGACGCAGGCCTCATTATTCAGATAGATGAGTGGGTACAGGTGATTCAATATTTTCACCTGTTGAGCATCAAACCTGGTAAAAGGCAAAAAGTGAGCAAAATAATTTACCATGATAATAACGGCTTCACAACACCGATACGTTGATGGACTTGACAGTCTTTCACTGCCTGGACTGTTCACTGTCGGCAATTTCCAACCTGGCAGAACATTGCAGCCAAACAGTTGGTCCATCACGACGAAACAGACATTTACATTCACATTTTAAGCATTTAGCAGACGCTCTCTTATCCAGAGCAACTTACAAAATGTGCATTAATACATGGTAAGAACAATCATTGTTCACACAAGAGATCATTTGCGATAGACATCGTTGTAGGCAGCTGCATACCATACCTGTAACACTGGGAAGGAAAAGGTTAGTCATTTATTTTTTTGGAGGAGTAAACAAGAGAAGAGGCGAGACCACGAGGAGCAGCTGCCAGTCGCCCGGAGGGATGGGACAGTCAGTTTGCCAGAGGAGGCGGAGCGGAGGGGTCTGGCTGGGATGTAGGGTGTGACTGGAGGTAAGGGGGAGCAGTTCCTCTAGCCGCTTGATAAGCAAGCACCAGTGATTTGAATCTGATGCGTGCTGCGATGGGGAGCCAGTGCAGAGAGGAGAGTAGAGGGGTGACATGAGTGAACTTGTGGTTGATTGAACACCAGATGTGCGGCAGCATTCTGCACAAGTTGCAGTGGCTTGATGACACAGGCCGGTACACCTCGCCAAAATCTGGACACTGAGACACATGCATCACCTTCGTGATCGGTTTTGTACTGTCAGGCACAATGGCATTGAAAACGCAGTGTAAAATCGATCGCCACAGGTGAAGCCAATGAGCCAGAAGAGACTAATGATTGTTGAAATGAAGAACAACGGTGGCACATAGTGGATATATGCTGTAATTACACATTTGCGTCTGTGAAAAATCGACCGCTAGGCGGAGACCATCCTAAATCATTACAGAACAATTGGGGGCCAATTCCAAAGTTCCAAAGTTAAATTAAAAAAACGAGTAGTCCCGGACTACGAATCGCGGAATCGGTGGATGTTTGCGATTGGTCAAAAGCATCCACCTTTCAATTATCTTAATGGGACAAAAAAAATACGTCCTTCCAAAATCCTGCTTGAACCTCAGCAGTAACCACGACCTTGGACCGCCTCCTCTTAATTACTTTTTTACCGAATCGCAGATGTTGTGCCTAAATTCCTCTCCCTGCCAGAATTTCATCCCCTTCACGTGCAAGCGCGCTCAGCCAACACGCGTCTATTTATGACCAGTATCTTCGTTATTTCAGAGCAAAGCACAAATATATGATATATTAATGAATGCATCATCATCTGATTTGAACATCAATAACGTGAAAGAAAGTAAGGTAACGTTAGCTCATAATATGTTACGACATAACGTTACTCTAAATGCCGGCTTGATACTCGGGTAGGGTAATTAGCTAACTAACTGTCGCACATTTGGGACACAAGGAGTTAGCTAGCTAGCTACATATAATTAATTAACAATGTTAACTAACTAGAAACGTCGCCTTACGTATTCAGCGCTGGTTACGCGGCGATTCTAGTATCAATAACTGCAAAGATCGTGGATATTTAAAAGAAATAATAGTACAAAACATGAAATTAGCTTAGGATATTTATTAACTCATACTGCTGCTGGGGTTGGCAGTGTATTATAATGGATAGGGAGCTGGGCTTGTAACTCAGAGGTTGCAGGTTCAATTCCCAGGTGGGGCACTGCTGTTGTACCCTTGAGCAAGGTACTTAACCTGAATTGCTTCAGTAAAATATCCAGCTGTATAAATGGATTGTATGTAAAAGAAAAATGTAAGCTGTGTAAGTCGCTCTGGATAAGAGCGTCTGCTAAATGCCTAAAAAAAATTAAAAATACTGCTCATTGACTGAAGGCGCTCAAGTTCAAGAAGGGAGAAGACTGCATAACGGACGTGGGAGAGGAGTAATTCACTAGTGACAGACACCAACCCGACAGGAGTTGATGAGCGCTAACCATAGAATTTAACACCATTTCTTGGACCAGAGCAATTTTAGCCTACTCTCACTCCGTGCACCCTCAGATACAAGTTGCGACACCGTTGTAACGTACGTAGTCTGTCGTTTTAACATTTTTATTTATACATTTGATATAAAACGTAGGCATTTTTGCCTTTAAAAAGTATAAATTGCATAAAAGTTGAATGGGCGTGAGCCCACTGTATGTTGACATTATTCTACTGCTAGTAGGCTAGCACATATTTATCACAGTCCATCGACTTACAATGCCGTTTTCATTTGACTTTCAAACCGTCTTGCTTCATTAGTAGGGGAAAAGGTAACTGACCCCGGATCCGTGGCTAGCGGAGATTTCAAGGATTAGGGCCAAATATGACCATAATAGACTGTATCCAGAGCAGCGCCTGTCTGTGAGTCCGTCTGGTAGTGGCAGTATACACTAACTACTGTTTCCGCATATAGTCTGGGCTACTATAAAAACATATTTTTAAAAGTAGGGGACGGTGGGACGGATCGAACATTTTCAGACGCCTATAATGTCCATTTGCCATCTGAAATAACGAAGCTATTGGTTGGAAAACGCGAAAGGAAACGAGCGCAGCTCCACGAACGCGTGTAGAGCGAACAGGTGAAGGAGAGCGAGATTGTGAAGAAGAGCGAGATTGTGAAGGAGAGCGAGATTGTGGCAGGGAGCCGAGTTGTGGCAGGGAGCCGAGTTGTGGCTGGGCACAACACCCGGTTGCACCGCGGTGATGATCGTTTCCGCTGGATAGTTAAAGGCTGTTAATTACACCCCAAACCTACCGGCAACTCAGACCACTAGAGAAGAGTGCTCAGGTATTCAGTTGATCGTTCAGTTAAACTGCAACCCCCCTCTCTCCCTCCCTCATTCTCTCTCCCTCCCTCCCTCTCTCTCTCTCTCTCTTTCTCTCTCTCTCAGTATCGGCAACCTGTCGTGTCACCCAACCGGCTTTACCTGTTGTCCAAAAAGAAAAATGTTTAAAATGTTTCGCCTTTTAGTTTACCGAGTTAACACCTGATCACGGAACGATCCATATCTATCTATCTATCTATATATATATATATATTATATATATATAATAGCTACCTTCAAAAAAGACACGGTCCTTATATTTCGTACTTAAGCGAGTAGGCTAACTATATAGTAGTACTGTTTCAGATACTTTTTCATGAGCATTTTTAATCATTAACATAATTAGGATTAGTCACTGGCAAACGTTGAGCTTGAATTCATCAGCTAATATGCGCCGCTGTTGCTGCCTTCCTACTTTTTTTCTTACGTCCGTTTCTGGGTATGGAAGTTGTCAAGTCATACACAACTATATTGTTCTACTCTTGTCGTCTCACGAAACGTCACCCTTTCAGAAGCCGATAGTCCAGTGTCGAGTTTTTATCCAGAGTGTTTCACCACAAGCACATTCCTACACAGGTAGAGTTGAAGAAAACGACACCTTTTCCGTTCACGCCCAGCAATGTTTGTGTGGTATGTGGATTTGTGACAGCAGCTGGTGATTCAAGTCGCCTTTTTTTGTCGGGAATCGGGACAGATGCAAATATCACGGTGTTTAGTTGACAAGCCAACTTCGACTGAAGGTCGGTGAAGGTTACCTGTGTAAAAATGGACGTTGCTTCACTTTAAAGGTATTTTTAATCTGACCATTCGTGTGGGTGTGTTAGCTGGCTAATCCGACCGATTTAGAATGTAGGTTGTTTACATAGCCAAGATGTAACTTTAATTCTGTCTTTAAAATGTTTTGTTTCTCGGCTGTATTTTATTTGACAGAAACAACTGTTTACATTGAAACATTGGCTCCTACCAGGGCAGTTTATGGGCTTGAATGAGTAAAAACGCAGTTGCTTGTTCTTGATAGGGGTGAAATACGTGTGCGTTGTGATTATTTAGTTTCTCTACCATGGAGACTCACATTTTTAGATGCGATTGGACCTATCAAATCTTCGTGGAACCGTGTCTCTGTTGATTTAAAAGGGTACGTCATAATATGATAGGTGCGGAAATTACTGATATATATATATATATTAAATATAGCCTATACATATATATGTGTGTGTGTGTGTGTGTATTTAAAAACCCGACACATCAAAGTCAACTACATTCCAGTGTAAATAAGTTGGAAGTTACGTTTTATGTAATTCTTTCGGTTTCCACAATTTCGACAGAGATTGGAATTTCGGCGATGGGGGGGTGCTGGCATTGGTGGTATCGGACATGCACGTGCTGCTTAACGGAGCAGGAGAGGAAGGACATCGAGGTGGACCGAGAGATACAGACAATTCTCCAGGAGCAGAAGAAGCGCGAGCGCAAGGAGATCAAAGTTCTTCTCCTCGGTGAGTCGCGCGCGCTTTTGGACGGTTTGTTTGGATTGGAGGATGATTTTAAAATGAGGGAATAATTGTGTATTTTTTTAAATGGCACCTTTCGGGGTAACTATAAGTCAGAGCACTCGCTGGAAATTTGATCCAATCAACTGTATACACTTGTAAAGTTTACAAAAGTGTTTACATGTTTTCGTTCTTGTTATTGACACTTAGCCTTACCACATAGTGTATCATAAATCGTGAATTCAGTACAGATTCAGCACGGAAGCTTTTTCCCTCACCAACAAACACTTCCAAATACTGACAATTAGATTCCGGCACAGCAACTAAAGATGATCTGATCAAGCCCGCACAGCAACTAAAGATTATCCAATCAAGCCCGCCCAGCAACTAAAGATTATCCGATCAAGCCCACACAGCAACTAAAGATTATCTGTTCAAGCCCGCACAGCAACTAAAGATGATCTGTTCAAGCCCGCACAGCAACTAAAGATTATCTGTTCAAGCCCGCCCAGCAACTAAAGATTATCTGTTCAAGCCCGCCCAGCAACTAAAGATTATCCGATCAAGCCCACACAGCAACTAAAGATTATCCGATCAAGCCCACACAGCAACTAAAGATGATCTGTTCAAGCCCGCACAGCAACTAAAGATTATCCGATCAAGCCCACACAGCAACTAAAGATGATCTGTTCAAGCCCGCACAGCAACTAAAGATTATCTGTTCAAGCCCGCACAGCAACTAAAGATTATCTGTTCAAGCCCGCACAGCAACTAAAGATGATCTGATCAAGGGCATAGTGCGGTGCCTGAGGTAGCCCGGGCCAAGGTTTAACAATGGCAGCAGAACCCATTCTCATCCACCGATTGTTTTGTGTGACACAGTTACGCTGCAACAAAAAGCCTTTCTGGGATGAAGTCCCAATCACTGTCCCACAGGGAGCACGTTCACTAAAAGGATCTTGACAAACACAGAGAACCGCGGCACCGCTGAGTCCGCGGCCCATACCGCTGAAGAGACATCCAATCCAGTCAGAGTTAACAAAAGAAGAATCAATGGGGATTGGGTTGAGTTTGAAAAAAAGATATGTTTAATAAAAAGGATTAAGAGGAGATCCTTGGGAGACCAGGCTTGGCACAGTGTGGAGACGCCCTCCGCCACTGCAGAGCGACCTGTATGGACTGGCTGAATGGACTCTTCCCATCATTAAAACACAGCATTGTGAAAGGCTCTGTGGAACGCTGGTGTGTGTCTCTCTCTCTCTCTCTCTCTCTCGCTCTCTTGAACTGTGCGTGGCCTGATCTACAATTTTGTTGGTAGGCTGAAGAGAAGACAACCCCACCCCCGCCTCCCACACACACACACACACACACACACACACACACACACACACACACACACACACACAACAGAACAGGACCCGCACTCGCTCGCCCAGGTTTCACTTCACCCTCAGGTGACACTCTGCTGGCTGCTACTCTCTTTAACAAATGCCATCCTGTGTAAAAAAAACTGGCCACGCAACCCAAAGGAACGCAGAATTGGCCATGGTCTGTAATTAAGCCCCCAGTTCAAAGGACAATCATTTTGATGTCACAGAACACACACATTGCTGGAATGACTGCACTTTCAGATCGTTGTCATGCCATCACAGGAAAGAAAATATCTGTTTTTTTTATCATTGTATAATCTTCCTGAGTTCTGCAATGTACGGCACTGCCCTTGACAGAACTGAGCTGGGGGGCACATCACTGCACCGAAAACAGTTTTTTGCTGAATATATTTGCTCATCCTGTTAAGACACTGTTCTAGTGTGTGGATAAGCCTCACGGTCTGCATCCTGTTAAGACACTATTCTAATGTGTGGATGAGCCCCACGGTCTGCATCCTGTTAAGACACTGTTCTAGTGTGTGGATGAGCCCCACGGTCTGCATCCTGTTAAGACACTGTTCTAGTGTGTGGATGAGCCCCACGGTCTGCATCCTGTTAACGTACTGTTCTAGTGTGTGGATGAGCCCCACGGTCTACATCCTGTTAAGACACTGTTCTAGTGTGTGGATGAGCCCCACGGTCTGCATCCTGTTAAGGCACTGTTCTAGTGTGTGGATGAGCCCCACGGTCTGCATCCTGTTAAGACACTGTTCTAGTGTGGATGAGCCCCATGGTCTGCATCCTGTTAAGACACTGTTCTAGTGTGTGGATGGGCCCCACGGTCTGCATCCTGTTAAGGCACTGTTCTATTGTGTGGATGAGCCCCACGGTCTGTATCCTGTTAAGACACTGTTCTAGTGTGTGGATGAGCCCCACAGTCTGCATCCTCTTAAGACACTGTTCTAGTGTTTGGATGAGCCCCACGGTCTGCATCCTGTTAAGGCACTGTTCTAGTGTGTGGATGAGCCCTGTGCCGACTGTGAATTGCCAAAGCCCCAGGACCAAAACAAGGAATGTACGTTAATGTAAGGAAAGTCAGAATGTAAGGAAAGTCAGAATGTAAGGAAAGTCAGAATGTAAGGAAAGTCAGAATGTAAGGAAAGTCAGAATGTAAGTAAAGTCCTAATGTAAGGAAAGTCAGAAAGTAAGTAAAGTCAGAATGTAAGGAAAGTCAGAATGTAAGGAAAGTCAGAATGTAAGGAAAGTCAGAATGTAAGTAAAGTCTTAATGTAAGGTTGCCGTTCACTCATCCACCTCCTCCCTCCTCAGGCACGGGGGAGAGCGGGAAGACGACCTTCATCAAGCAGATGCGCATCATCCACGGAGAGGGCTACTCTGATGAGAACCGGCTCGCCTTCGCCAAGCTGGTCTTCCAGAACATCTTCACTGCCATCAAGGCCCTGGCCAACGCCATGACCACATTCAATATACCATACACACACCCAGAGAACCAGGTCAGAACGCCATGACCGCACTCAGTATACCGTACACACACCCAGAGAATGCCAGAATATTTGGGGAGAAGCCTTCGCACAATTGGGTGTGAAATTCATGCAGCCATAAAATTCTAAGAAAAAAAGAATAAAAAAAGCTTTAAAATTTAGACCCGAAAATTGCTGTTGAAATATTGGCTCAATTCCGATCCATCTAGTAAATGCACAGGCTTCAGTTCATCATTACTCTTATTTAACGTGAACACGAGACAACTGGAGAGCAAGTGTAAAGTAGACAGTTTACATTGACAGAGCTTAATCAAGCTTTTAAAAAAAAAAAAAAAGTAAAAAAAAGTTTGCACAAAGGATTGTGTGTGTAGTTGCATCAGTGAGCAGTACAGAGGTTCTCTGTGAGTGGGCCTGGTGTGTTGTCTGTGTGTAGCAGTGGTGTCCTGTCTGTCTGTCCCACCCATCAGATGTATGCTCAGTGGATCCAGGATGTGGAAACGCTGCAGGTCACCAAACTGGAGCCGAGACACACAGAGGCCATCCGCCGCCTCTGGGCAGACCCAGGCCTCAGGACGTGCTACAGCCGCCGGCGCGAATACCAGCTCCTGGACTCCACCGAATAGTGAGTATCAGTGCGCCCTGTCTGGCACACGCCCTGTCCTCACTCTCCGCCACTTAGCTACTGGTTTGGGCCACCGGTTTACTCAGAAGGGAACTCTCGAACACGTGTACTCTGAAAAGCACCTAGCGGTTGTGTTCACTTTGCAGTTCGCTAGCTGCACTGTTGCTGTGCCGGAGGACTGCACCGTTGGCAACGGCTTGGCCAATTATGCATCACCTGGCAGGACTCCAAGCCACAGTTGGCACCAGTGGCGAGTTTAGGGTTTTAAAAACAGGGGGTGCAATGTTCAAAAATAATTTTCTTTTAAATGTTTTTTGACATTGATTTGAAAATTGTAATATTTTCATCCCAACAGCAGGGGGTGCAAATGCACCCGCGGTAAAATCGCCACTGGTTGGCGCTGGCATGGTCAAGACTCAATCCGGACCTCGCATTGCATCACCAAGTGCCCCACAAGGGCTGGAGGCTCTGCCCCGAAAGCCCCCAACACTGTCAAGTTTGAAAGGGGAGATCAAAATGTTGAATTTAATATTAACATTAGCTTTAATAATATTAAGATTAATATGATTCCCACCCCCCCACCTTTTTCTTCCAATTTGGAATGCCCAAATTCTTCAGCCGCGCTCACTGCAACCTCTGCTGTCAACTTGGGGGACGAGCGTGAGCTTGCGCTCTCCTCTGAAACATGTGATGTCAGCCTCTGCTTCATTTCACACCGTCTACAAGTGAAGCTGCACAGACCAGCTTTATACCAGCAGACTGTGGGCACACTATTGACCAGCGGGGGTCGCTGGTGCGCGGCGAGACACGGTCCACCCTGCCACCTGAATCCCTCCCTCCCTCCCTCCCTGGGCAATGTTACCGCCAATTATGCATCGCCCCACCGGGCCGCTGGCCACAGTCGGTACTGGCACTGGATCCAATACCAGACCGTGGGGCTCATCCACACACTAGAACAGTGTCTTAACAGCATGCAGACCATGGGGCTCATCCACACACTAGAACAGTGCCTTAACAGGATGCAGACCGTGGGGCTCATCCACACACTAGAACAGTGTCTTAACAGGATGCAGACCGTGGGGCTCATCCACACACTAGAACAGTACCTTAACAGGATGCAGACCGTGGGGCTCATCCACACACTAGAACAGTGTCTTAACAGGATGCAGACCGTGGGGCTCATCCACACACTAGAACAGTGCCTTAACAGGATGCAGACCGTGGGGCTCATCCCCACACTAGAGCAGTGCCTTAACAGGATGCAGACCGTGGGGCTCATCCACACACTAGAACAGTGTCTTAACAGGATGCAGACCGTGGGGCTCATCCACACACTAGAACAGTGTCTTAACAGCATGCAGACCGTGGGGCTCATCCACACACTAGAACAGTGTCTTAACAGGATGCAGACCGTGGGGCTCATCCACACACTAGAACAGTACCTTAACAGGATGCAGACCGTGGGGCTCATCCACACACTAGAACAGTGTCTTAACAGCATGCAGACCATGGGGCTCATCCACACACTAGAGCAGTATCTTAACAGGATGCAGACCGTGGGGCTCATCCACACACTAGAACAGTGCCTTAACAGGATGCAGACCGTGGGGCTCATCCACACACTAGAACAGTGCCTTAACAGGATGCAGACCGTGGGGCTCATCCACACATTAGAACAGTGCCTTAGCAGGATGCAGACCGTGGGGCTCATCCACACACTAGAACAGTGCCTTAACAGGATGCAGACCGTGGGGCTCATCCACACACTAGAACAGTGCCTTAACAGGATGCAGACCGTGGGGCTCATCCACACACTAGAACAGTGCCTTAACAGGATGCAGACCGTGGGGCTCATCCACACATTAGAACAGTGCCTTAGCAGGATGCAGACCGTGGGGCTCATCCACACACTAGAACAGTGTCTTAACAGGATGCAGACCGTGGGGCTCATCCACACACTAGAACAGTGCCTTAACAGGATGCAGACCGTGGGGCTCATCCACACACTAGAACAGTGCCTTAACAGCATGAGCCACCCAGCAGCTCCAACATGAGCTAAATTTGGCATGTCAGCAGAGCTATGTTGAACACACTTAGCAGGGCAAACCACTGTCGTGTCCACAGGGGATCACAACAGCAGCATTGCATGAAAGCTGCTGCCGACAAAACAATGCCCACGGTACGATAGAGAGAGAGAGAGAGAGAGAGAGAGAGAGAGAGAGAGAGAGAGAGAGAGAGAGAGAGAGAGAGAGAGGGGGACACGGCTGTCCTGGGACTGTCGGGAGAGTCTGCTGAGCCTCTGGACCACAAACCACAAAACAGCACAACTCCCTCTGTGTACATTACAGGCATTCAGCAGACGCTCTTATCCAGAGCGACTTACACAGTTTACATTTCTTTACATACAATCCATTTATACAGCTGGATATTGTACTGAAGCAATTCAGGTTAAGTGCCTTGCTCAAGGGTACAACAGCAGTGCTCCACCTGGGAATTGAACCTGCAACCTCTGCGTTACAAGCCCAGCTCCCTACCCATTACACTACACTGCCATTACACTACACTGCCATTACACTACACTGCCAGCCCTGACAAAAATGTGTTTTTAGTCATCATATGCAGGACATTTAATCTCTAGACCTGTGGTCTCAAACCAAAACCAACCAGCCAATGAGCCAACAGCGGCTCAACTCCCACGCGGTTTACAAATCTACCTGGTTACATGCTACGTACATTAAAATATTTCATTTTATTGAAATATGCTTTCTGAATTATATTTACAACAGAGCTTCAGTCAATGAGAGCTTTAGCTTGAAGTTTAAAAGGCAGCAAAACAACCTCGCAGTACATGAGTGAAATAATGATCAGCGTACAGTATCTTATGCTATCACAATATATAACATGAAATACACTTTTAAATAAAACAAGAGCACACAAAACTATACATTTTCAGATAAATTCACAACTCAAAAATCCAATATGTCATTTGTTTTTTAGGTATTTGGTAGATTAGCATGTTTTCTTTTTTACATGACGTTTAAAGACGTTTTTGTCTCCACCATCCGTTTTGGCCGTGACACAGGTTGATCATCATATGAATTAGGCAATGCAACACAGTTGCAATGCACAGTGATGGTCAGCAGAGGGAGTCCTGGTATATTTCAAATGCCTGGATGCAGTTCCAGACCACGTTGGACCAAGACCTGGGGCCTGTCTCACGAAGCAGGATTGGTGGGTTAGAGCGAGCCAACTTTGGGCTTAACCCTGGGTTTTCGTTCTCACGACTGTGGCTCACTTTTAACCGGGTTGCATTGCCATGGTAACTTATGCTGTGAACCTAACCTGCTCCGGAGTAGGTTAAATTCAGACTAACGGATGGAATCCTATAAAAAGGCCGCCCCCTCACCAATCAGCTCTCTGGAAAATGACCTCACCAATCCTAGAGAATTACGTAATCAGATTTTTTTAAATATCAGAGATACAGATTCTCCACGGAGGGAATATTGTATCTTTGCAAACTTCTAGAGCCACATGTCACAAATGCCACTCGTCGAAGCCATGCGATCACTGTGCAGCAAACTATGTATTGCCCTACATTTTCTAGCCACCGGTACATATACGTATTCCATTGGTGATGTGGAGAACCTGAGCAAACATACAGTTTATATAGTTACATATATATATATATATATATAGTTATATATAATTAATAAAATGTACTGTTGCATATTAAGTGCGTGTAACTTTCTCATGATTCCCGAGTGATTGGTTGCAATAGATTGCACTCACATTACCATCACCTGCAACCCTGGGTGAGCCACAGCCGTGAGACCAAAAACCCAGGGTTAAGCCCAAAGTTGGCTCGCTCTAACCCACCAATCCTGCTTCGTGGAACAGCGCTCTGGATCTGTTTGTGTTGCAAGCGATTGGCTGTGTTACAAACGCCGCCCCTTCTGTATGCACGCGCTCATAGCTCAATCGGAAAAACCAGGGTTGACAGAGCGGGTCGATAACCACCGTCATGAAACAGGTTAGCCGTAATTGCCTTTGTTAGGCATTGTGTACCCAGCTAACGCAAAGATACCCTGACTATGTTGAACTTTCTTCGTGAGACCGGCCTCAGGGGACAGAACACTCTAGTCTAACTATCGCTCATTCTCTTTAAACCCCACCTGCCATGGTAGCCACAAAAAAATGAGGACCAATTACATTTTCTCGAGAAGTTGTGATACAGTTATATCTGGGACTCCATTCTAGAGGGAACATGCACAGACTAGTTCACTCCTAGAATGTAAACAAGTGGCCCATTCACACTGTCTCCAGCAGAGGGTGCTGTTTGTCTACGTGTATCCTTGACACTCCAGTTCAGTTAACCCATTCAATTTAGTCATCTCTGAACAACTTTCACTGTTTCTACATTTCCATGACTACACAAAGAAATGGATGCAATTAGATGTCAGAATGCAATAACGTCAAAAGCAAATTGAGCCATACTGCTGGTTATGTCTGTTGTCACGCAGGGGCACAAATATTCACAGATGGTATTTCACAGTGTTGCGTAACATAGCTCCATCTCTCTGAGCCGTGAGAGCTATCTTTGTATCACAGTTGAAGAGAACCTACTCACGCTCACACCAGTGCAGTTAACTATAATTAACACAATCGTGACCGGCCCTGAGAAAACAACTCCTGTTCCTCTCTCTTTCTCCAGCTACATGAGCAATCTGGACCGCATAGCTGCCCCGGACTACATCCCTAGTCACCAGGATGTGCTCCGGGTTCGAGTTCCCACCACAGGCATCAATGACTACTCCTTCACCGTGGAGAAGGTCTCCCTCAGGTAGTCATCCATCATTGTGTGGGAGTTTGAGCATTTGTTTTTGTTCAGATTACATTTTTTGTACATTTTACATTTTAGGCATTTAGCAGACGCTCTTATCCAGAGCGACTTACACAGTTTACATTTCTTTACATACAATCCATTTATACTTTACTGATATTTTACTGAAGCAATTCAGGTTAAGTACCTTGCTCAAGGGTACAACAGCAGTGTCCCACCTGGGGATTGAACCTGCAACCTCTGAGATACAAGCCCAGCTCCCTAACCATTACACTACACTGCCAGCCTATAAATAAAATTAAAAATGTCTGTCCCTTTGGGAAAATGGTTATAAATGGTTATAAAACCCAATAGATTTGTCAGAAACCCATGACACTTGCAAAGGAAAAGGAGGTACAGTGCAGGTTGCCCACTGCAGCCTGGGGTTCAAGCCTGGCCGGGAGTCCCGTTTGGGGGGTGATGATTGGCTGTCTGCCCCCAGGGGGAGGGTGGAGGGAAGAGTTTGCCACATCACAGTCGACGGTTTGAAGTCGAAGTTCTGTCTCGGCCATTTGGTGTCTTTGTCATTGCCAGGGTTGCAGCGGCAAATTCGCAGTAGGAGAGGAGGGCTAGTAGAATTGGAAGAGGGTACAGTTGGCCACCAAATTGGGTGAAAATGGGGGAAAATCTACAATAAATGTATATACTGTATATATCGTCACCTTCTTAAAATAATGGCCTAAGTCATTTTTGGAGGAAAATGATTTTTTTTGCCTAAGTCATCTCTTCATGATGCTGGCCACCTCTGGTAAAATTGCCTACATCCTTAATTGAAAAGATCATGCTGTTCCTACCCCGGTCGTATAATGGCCTACGTCAAGAGTGTGACTTAGGCCGTTTTATTTTTTGCCTAAAGTCACAAGACAATGTGACTTAGGTTATTTTACAAGCTTTCAAGATGGCGGCTGCTTGCCTAAGTCACTTACTCCGGAAGTAATTTGGCCTAAGTCAGGTTTAAAATTGCCTAAGTCACAACGGCATGTTCGTAAATTGGCCAAAGTAATCTAATCCTTTTATGTTACATAATTGACAGACAGCGTTATTTGTATGTCAATAGTCATATATTGTCATAACCTTTTTGTGTGACATGATGAATAAATATCATATATTCTATATTTGGTTCAGTTTATTCTGTTTTTTTTATAACTTGAAAATATGACCTAGGCCATTATTTTAAAAAGGTGACGATATAAAAATGAGTTATGTAAGTAAGTCATGTTAGTAATGCAAGTCTTATCCAGAGTGACTTACAAGGCAAGTGTCGTAAAGCAAACGAAACACATATCACCGAAGCAGCAAGAACAGCAACAGTGAACCAAAATGGTGCGCGTGGTAGTCTTAAAATGTGCTTCCAGCCCGGCACGTACATTGAGTACACACGAGTATTGACCTGCCCTTTGGATTTGCAATTGTAATAAAGAATATAGATTTAGTGTAGCAAAAAGGGAGTCAGTGTGGTCTCTCTGCCCTTATGAGTATTTAATGATTAACAGTGAATTCTGGTTCCTACACAAGCGGGAAACCTCGTGACCTTGATACTCAGTGGGATTTTGTTTCATGTTGTTTGTTTTTATACGAGGCGTTTTAATGAACTCGACAGGCCTTCAGACTATCCTGTAACAACATTATATTACTCAGGGCTAGCGTATGTGGCGCGTGGGATTTTTGCTCATTTTACATTTTAGGCATTTTAGCAGACGCTCTTATCCAGAGCGACTTACACAGTTTGCATTTCTTTACATACAATCCATTTATACAGCTGGGTATTTTACTGAAGCAATTCAGGTTAAGTACCTTGCTCAAGGGTACAACGGCAGTGCCTCACCTGGGGATTGAACCAGCAACCTCTGAGTTGCAAATCCAGTTCCCGAACCATTACACTACACTGCTGCCATGTTGTGAGCGGGCATCCCCACAGGGCGAATGTTAAAGGTACAGACCCAGCGATGGACAATGAAGAGCACTGGCTGCTGACAGTACTGTATATATCGTTTCATTTATCACAGTTTGTCATCTGAATGGTGGTTCTGTGTGGCTCAGTAGGTAGAGCATGGCGTTGGCAACACTTAGGCTGTGGGTTCGATTCCCACCGGGGCCACATATACTGAAAAATGTATGCACTCACTACCATAAGTCGCTTCGGATAAAAGCGTCTGCTGAATGGCATATACATTATATTAATGCGTTGAAGACACATCCTACCAGTAGTAGTGGCAATGCCTTTGTTTCACCACTAGATGGCATTAAGAATGGAGAATGGGATCTTCCCCCCCCAATTAGTTGCATTCCCTAGACACTGGGCTGGTCTTTTTCTATATGACACCAGTAGACCTGCCAACTTTGGGAAATCATTTCAAGTACCACTCCAGGTTTTTTTTTTTTTTTTAAACAAACCTTCATTATTTCCCATAAAGGCCGGTGAAAAGTCACCGATACATTCGTTGCAACCCGTGAGAAATTGCTAGTTCGCACGGCACGGCACCTCCCATCGTGCAATTGTTCCAAAAGTTCAGTAATTTCAGTTCTCAAAAGTCACAGATCTTCCAAAGGCAATCTCACACTCTCTGACTCAAAGTAGACTCAATGAAAGGCACAGTAGAATTGAGCCGGCTGATTACTGCATGCCATCTACACAGGAGTGGAGTGGAGTGTGATTTTCCATTTCTCTTTTCCTTATTTATAAACCCCTTAATCGTGGAGATCTTCTGCACAGGCCCTGCTGCCCCGGGGTCGCCTGGCTCCACTAGGTTTCTGTCTCTACCCTGCGAGGGCAGGAACCCACTCAGTACTCATGATCGGTTCTGGTCTGTGTGGCTCAGTTGGTAGAGCACGGCGTTGGCAACGCTTAGGTTGGGGGTTTGATTCCCATCGGGGCCACATGTACTGAAAAATGTATGCATAAGTCGCTTTGGATAAAAGAATCCGCTAAATGGCATATATTATTATATTATCATGAAACCCACCCTGAAATTCATATTGAGTGATGTGATTCTTGTTTGGGGCACACACAATCATGAGGAGGCTGCCACGGCTACCATAAATGATGGGTCTCAGGTGACCCTTATGGGAGCCTTGTTACAGGTGCACTAGCCTCGCGAGCCAGGCCTTGTTTTAATATCGTAGCGGATAAATCGCCTGGCCGTAAAAGCACTCTGTTTGAGTGATAAGCCCAGACCAAACTGCAAGGGAGGAGACCAGTTGACCCCCTCCCCTCCCTGCCCCCGTCAATGATTGAATATGACAAATCACAATCTATTAGGGGTGAGCGCTCTGACAGCCAATGAAATGCACTTCAGAAATCCTGAAGCGGAAATCCAAAGCTTATCACCCTTTTTTTTTCTTGTTGACTCAGTCGAGGGCTTGCCATCTGACAATGACACTACAGTTCCACTACAAGGAGCTGTGTCCGGTTGGCGATAGATTTGCGGATGACTCTTACCTCTTGCTCACATTCTCCTTGCTCCTCTTCTTGCGTGTCCTCCTCTCGTCTCCACAGAATCGTGGATGTTGGGGGTCAGAGGTCAGAGCGCAGGAAATGGATCCATTGCTTTGAGAACGTGACGTCCCTCATCTTCCTGGCCTCCCTCAGCGAATATGACCAGGTCCTAGAAGAGAAGGAGACTGATGTAAGAATCCGTTTGTCAGCTTGTGTGTGTGTGTGTGTGTGTGTGTGCGCGTGTGTGTATGTGTGCACATATATGTGTGTGTGTGTGTGTGTGTATGTGTGTGTGCGTGTATCTGTATCCATCTTCTGCCCTCTTCCTGTTTTTGGGCCTTCATCTGGACTGTCCACATCAAATGATCTCTCTAGTTTTTCCTAACTGTAGTTGGAATGACAGCAATGTTCCCAAAGCCCAGTGATGTGCTGCAGTAGCCTACCTCCCCCTCCTCCTCTTCGGCCCCACCCAATTCTGATCATCTGTGCTTTCAAATATTGTCAGCATTGAAACATGAAAGAGTCTGCTCGTTTTGGTTTTCTTAATTAAAAAAACCCCCCTAAATCTAAAGTTTTTGCTACCGTTACAAAGTCAAATGCTAGCTTTACAAATATTACGAGTGGATCCAAAATGTTTATTTTTTGTTTTTTTCATCGTTAAACCTCTCAAAACACGTCGCTAATGTTAGTGACCATGTACAAAAAAATATATATATCAGCTTGTGAGCTAGACTTATTTAACTATCTTCCTGGCAGAAAAGAGAGTGATGGATATGACAAACGTTCAGGGGAAAATGAGCGGTTGTTCTAATATGAAATTCTTGAAGCTGAAACCAAGACGACGATTGAGCCGACGTGAGTGGCTGTGAGTAAAGGTCAAAGGTCATTGAGCTGAGGCAGGCTGAAGCAAGTGGGAATGGGGCCGTCTGAGAGGAGAGAGTACAGCCTAGCTTTTCGAGTGCCTCCAACGCCCCTTTCGCTATGTGGGTGCGCCAAGCCATTTATCCTTCGTGCTGCACTTCACGGTTCACGCTCCTGACTCATTAACCTCTGCCTGTTGATGGGAGAATGAGGCTTCGTGAAATGAAAATGACAAAGAAGAAAAAAAGGGTGGAGCCCATCATTGGCTAATTCCCTGCTGTGGGAAAAGACTAAAATATATTTTTGATTGGTTAAAGGCAGTGATTGACAGTTCAATGTAGGTCCACCCAATCATTGGTACTCAAGGGAAATCTCTGTCTCCTCATCACTACCCCACCCCACCCCACCCCACGCCACCCCACCCAGAGACGTATGGACGAGAGCAAGGGCCTGTTCTACACCACCGTCCACTCCCCCTGGTTCTACCGCGCCTCCACCATCCTCTTCCTCAACAAGATGGACATCCTGGCCGAAAAGATCCAGACGTCTGATCTACAGACCTACTACCCAGGATTCACAGGTACCATCCAGCAGGCAGCAGCTCTGATATGATATGATATGATAGTTTCATTTATATTGCGCCCCCCAACCAATAGTTACATCAGCCCGGGGAAGAAGAAAACAAAAGACAAGAACAATAGGAACATGCAAAGTACAGTCAGCCATCCAAACAGACAGAGAACATAAAGACATAAATACACCTGTCACACAACAGTAAAACTAACTCAGGGATTGTCTCTGGCGAAAAGGTGTGTTTTAAGCATGGCCTTAAAAGTCTGTAGGGTGTTTGCAGACAGGTGATGTTTGAAGGAGGGAGCTTATTCACCTGGTTATTCCAAAACCTGATACCCGCCCCAGTTTGCACCCATGCTGTAGGGTGTTTGCAGACTTGAGGCTGGAGCTTATTCCATAGGCTCTGAACACCCAGTACAGGCTGGGGCTCACCACGTGTACAGAGGGCTTAATAATAATATATATGCCATTTAGCAGACGCTTTTATCCAAAGTGACTTACAGTAGTGAATGCATACATTTTTCAGTATATGTGGCCCCAGTGGGGATTGAACCCACAACCTAAGCGTTGCTAACGCCGTGCTCTACCAACTGAGCCACAGAGAACCAGTGGGCATCGGAACCACGGCTGACGGCTCGGTGGAGTCCGTCTCGAAGGAGATGGTTCGCCCACCTATGTCAATCAATCAATCAATCAATCTTTATTTTTGTATAGCGCCATTTACAAACAGGTTGTCACACAGCGCTTCAATTGGCATTTTCCAGAGGGAATCAAAAACCAGAAAACCATTGGAGCCAATGTAGGAAACTGGAAAATTATTCCCTGACCCCTTAAAAGGCGGTCGAGATGAACTCCTGGAAAATTGTGGGATACAGAGAAAAACAACACAGATAGTCCTTGAGGCTCATGCGGCTTAACAGACCACTGGAAGGGCATTCTAAGTGTAGGAGTGGGGTGGACCTCATCCCTCCAGATACCAGGGCGGGCGGGGATGGAACCAGCAGCTAGGGTCTGGGCCAACGGCATCCGGCTAACACATGGCAGGGGTGGGGGGTTGACTCTGGGGCAGGTGAGCTCCGGGCAGGTGCCCACGAAGCCGGGGAGAAAAGAGGAAAGGTGCAATTATGACTATGATAAATATCACACCGGATCAGGGGAAAAGTAGTGATAACACTTTTGCACCAGCAGAAGTAATCTAGGGCAGCATAACTAATTAGGTGAGTGGCACAGGAGCACGCAGCCATGAGGGCACTCAGAGACCATCCCACCACATCATCAGCAGTCCTGATAGGGCGGATCATCACTTATGATTGGTGACAGTAAGGATAGCTCATTGCACCAGAAGGCTCTATTGCTACGCCCCCTACACATCTGCACCTAATGACTATAAGAGAGACTAAAGAGATGCGTTTTAACCTAGACTTGAAAATTGAGACCGTGTCTGACTCCTTCACAGAGATGGGTAGACTGTTCCATAGTAAAGGAGCTCTATAGGAGAAAGCTCTGCCACCTGCTGTATTTTTGATATTCTAGGGACTACCAAGTTGCCTGCATCTTGTGAGCGAAGTGAACGTGGGGATTGTACGGATGAAGTAGATCCGTCAAGTAAGAGGGTGCAAGTCCATGCAACACCTTATAAGTTAAGAGGAGTACCTTATAGTCTACACGATAGTTTATAGGAAGCCAGTGAAGTGACGCTAACACAGGACTAATGTGCTCATATTTCTTTGTTCTAGTCAGGATCCTTGCAGCAGCATTCTGTACGAGTTGTAGGCTCCTGAGTGAGGCATTGGAACAGCCAGACAGTAATGCATTGCAATAATCTAATCTAGATGTAACAAAGGCATGTACCAATTTTTCTGCATCTATTAATGACAGGAAGCCCTAATTTTGGCAATATTCCTCAGGTGAAAAAAGGCTACTCTGGAAATGTTTTTGATGTGACTATCAAATGAGAGACCAGGATCTATAGTAACACCAAGGTCTTTTACCGCCAAACTTGCAGCAACAGAGCAACCATCCAGATTAAGAGATAAATCAGATAACCCTCTTCTGAGGTTTTTGGGCCCCAAGACCAACATCTCTGTTTTATCAGTATTCAGCAATAGAAAATTATCTGACATCCAGTCTTTTATGTCTTTAAAACAGGCCTCCAACTGTTCGAATTGTCCTTCGCCAGGTTTCATTGATAGGTATAATTGTGTGTCATCTGCGTAGCAGTGAAAATGTACGCCATGTTTACGAATGACATCACCAAGTGGCAACATGTAAAGGGAGAACAATAATGGCCCCAAAACAGAACCTTGAGGGATACCATATTCCACCTTGATGAGAGCAGAGGGCTCGTCATTTAACTGCACAAATTGATATCTATCTGATAGGTAGGATTTAAACCAGGAGAGTGCCTGTCCACGCAGTCCAACTAGGTTTTCAAGTCTATGTCTCTGCTGGTCCCTGGGTAGTGGCTGGTCCCGTAGTTGCAGGCGATGGGCTTGTGGGGGGGGGAATTGAATTAATAGAGGGTACAATTGCCCACCAAACTGGGAGAAAAAAGGGGAATTTAAAGATGGTGGTATTTGGCCTCCCATGTGGTCTAGTGGTTTCAACGTCTGACGCTGGCCACGGCGACCGGAGTTAGATTCCCCGGCCGCGCCAGAGTCGGCTCTGGCAGGGAGTGCCACCAGGGGGTGGCAATTGGCTGCCCGCCCCAGGGAGGAGGGAGGGAAGCCGACAAGATGTTCACTGCGCACAGGAGTGGCTCTGGGGTGCCGGAGTTATGGTCGACGGCTTGGCGAGTGCCGTCTCGGAGGAGACAATACTTCGCCTTCGTCATCGCCGGTCACAGGGCTATGGCAGCGAACTATGAGGGAGGGATTGACTAGAAAATAGTTTGTGTAATTGGCTACCAAATTGGGAGAAAAACGGGAGAAAATCAGAAACAAAATTAAAAAATATATATATACAGTATAAAAATGGTATTTAAAAATATACAATATTAACTCATGTTCCAGTCTCCAAATCCTTTTTTTTCCTACCTATAAATGCCTTTCCTTTGGCACTGTATTGAAGTCGTCCCTATACCGCGATTGACTTCCCGGTGATAGAGCAATTTATTTATTAGTTTACTTGTTAGGGGAGAGTATGATTAAACATTGATACAATCCCGATGTATTGTACATGTGTTCGTAGCAAGAGATCATTTCCAACGTCACAGTCGCTAATGGTGACTGGTGACTGGCAGTAACTCCGCCCTCCATGGCTTACCTGGTTTCAAGATAGTAATGCTAATACTACCCCACGGTCAAACTGGGGGGGGGGGGGGTGGGAACACTCCTTCAGTCACGGGCAGGGGAGTTTCATCTAGTGACAGGAGAGCGAGGTTCCACGAAACCAAAAAAGGGGCAAACGTACCATTTGCGATCGGTGACTCACTGACTTGAACCAATCATTGCGTTCGTGCTGTGGAGAGCAAAACCTTTTTCATTGGTCCAAACAAGCGTAGCGACTGCCAATCTCATCGGAGCGCCACCCATTCTGGGGTCCCTGAAACTTCACTTCCCTCCTCGTGACTAGTTTCACCCATTGGATGTAATGGCTTTGATACATTCCTGCACACGCTGATGTGAGTGTAACCCCCGTACTCTCCTCCCCCACCCCCCTCCAGGAAATAAGTGTGATGCCGAGGCTGCCATGAAGTTCATCCAGTCCATGTACCTGCAGCTGGCCGTGAACATAAAGGGCCGAGAGGACGAGAAGAAGAAGCTGGTGTACGCCCACTTCACCTGCGCCACTGACACGCAGAACATCCGCAAGGTGTTCAACAACATCAAGAACACCCTTCTCATCAACTCCCTGGACCAGTACAACTTGTACTGACCTCTGACCTCTGACCTCTGACACCCCCCCCAGAATGCAACAGGACATCGGAGTGCTCTCCCCTTCTCCATTCTGGACTGTGATTGGCCAGTGTGTCCCGTGGATGCTGAAGGGGGGGGGGACTGCTCTGAGCTGTGGCCCGCTGTCGAGCAGCCACCCAGCCCACCCCAGGGCAAAGGTCACCCCACATTAGCTGCCTTTTTCACCCGCTGCGAGCTCGCGGTTAACAACCAGGAACATTCTGGGCATACCCCGTCTCCGGGGCAGATGTGCCCTACCCACAGTTCCCCTGGAGTGGGACGGTGTGGCTGCTGAATGGGGCCCTGTGTTTCTGCGTTCAGTCTGAGCGGATCAAAAGGCTGAGATGTCAGTCTGAGTGTTCATGTTTGTGTGTGATTGGGCGCCGCAGTGAGCGGCTCAGTGGTATTCGCCGGCCGCCGGGCTGCTTTAACACGTACCTCAGGGGCTCTGAAGCCTGAGGGGCCCCTGACATGCCCCACTGCGCCCAGAGACCTGCTCTCCTCACGTGGAGGATTTCATCACCATATGCCTCTCAGCCTGCCGAACAGCTGTTACTCATAACTGAAATGCCTCATTACAATACCTAACCCATACCTTTTTATTTATCGACAGGTATCTTATCTTTTTTTGTGTGTGTCTGTTATATTATGTTAAGAGAGAGAGGCATACGCAATCTTCTGTTTATTCCCTAAATTAAAATATATCCGTGATGTAAAGTTTTGTTTTTTTACATCCTTGATACTTCAAACACAAATTTGAAAGCAGAAATGTTCTGCTCAACAGTGGATGGATCAAAGTGCTGATATATATAAGTGACATCATCAACAGTCGCCCACCCATTTCACTGATGAAGTTCCAATAGCCAGAGCAGTGGGTTGTTTTCATTGGTTTAGCAGACGCCCTCCTCCGGAGAGACTTAAACATCATCATCCAGCTACACAGGTGGGCATTGATCATAGTCATTTGGGTTCAGCCTGGAGTTCACGCCTACATCGACAGTGACTTGGGTTTGGATGCACAACCTTCTGGTTTCAAGCTTCAGTAACCGCTGCACCACACTGCTGCCATGTGCATGATGCAAGGGAACATGAGCACCACCGAACAGATCCTCCATCATTGAATTGAATTGAATATAGTGCTTTTCAAGGAACCCAAAGCGCTTTACAATGACAGGGGCAACTCACTTCAACCACCACCAATGTACAGCACCTACCTGGCTGAACGCAATGGCAGCCATAGTGCACCAGTACAAACTCACTACACAATCAGATACACAGTGGAGAAGCGAGGGAATTCCATGTATATATTGTCTTGGTTGGGAATTTGGCCAGGACACACGGGTTAACACCCTACTCTTTTCGAAAAGCGCCATGGGATCTTTTATGACCACAGAGAGGACCTTTGTTGTTACCGTCCCATCTGAATGACAGACATGTGGTCCCGTGGGATCGAACCCACAACCTTGGCATTTCCAGTGCCATGCTCTACCAACTGAGCTACGGGACCACTATCATTTCAGTGCAGCCAAACCCCAGCTAACACAAAACGTTTTCACGAGCGTTGGGGAACATTCAAGTTAGATTCACGTTTGGTTGTGAGATAACATTATGATGAGAACATTTCGCAAACACGTCTTCAAACGTATTTACTGTTCTAAACAAGTTCTGATCAAAGTCACAGAAAAATGAAATAGATTGCATCTGTCTGCAGTTAAGTTTAGCCAAAAGCTACAAAGCCACATCGCCTCGCCAAAATCAACGCCACGATGCTCCATATTTGTGATCATTTTTGGACTGCAAGTTATACTGCATTACTAACACCACTACAAAGCCTTCCTGATTCTGAACTCACCAAAAAAACAAAAAACTGTCAAATGATAGATGATGAAAGAGAAGAACTTTTTTCCCCAGATTAAAAAAAATGTTTTTGAATTTGTAAAATGGGGCATCTTTTCTAGTTGTGTTTATATGCCATGCTATTACACAGCTGTATAATAAATGACCTGTCTTTATCGTTGCCTGTGTTTTAAATTCCTGATTAGTAAGACCATGCATCCTTGTGGTCAGAACTCATAGGGAAAAGATGACTGCAAGATGAGTCTTTGCCAGAATTTTCTTTTCCTTGTCTTTCTGTACTGGCACCACGAAGAAGGCCACATTTGTTGCATTGTTGTTACACTACCCTAAATAAAGGACCCTCGGGCCTGTGGTTCACAGGTGGCAGCGTCCCGATGTTTTTGTTTTCTTCTTCGTGTTACGCTACTGGCCCAACACCCGTGGAGTGAGCCTGTTTTTGGATGGTTGTTTTGTCTGCTCGTAGGTAACCTGCTTTTTCTTCCTTGGCCCAAAGATACTTGTAGCATCTTGTAATTCCCTCATTCCCTGAATTGGTTAAAAAAAAAGCTTTGCTTTACTGAGCTGAAGTGATGTGATCTGATTTGAGAAACACACTATTACAACATACTATTGGCTGGACGAGCCCCAGCCTCCCAGTAATCCCAGAATGGGAGAGATGAGTTTTCGATCTGTAGCATTTCAGCACTTCCCACACCTCTCTGTGTATGTGCTCCTCCTCACTCCATCCACACTATATTGTTATGTCCCCCTCTCTCTCTCTTTCCCGAATAATAAAAAGATCATTTTAATGTGCACAAAAAATAAACTTGATAATCTTAAGTGAGGATTGAAACGATGAAGCTAGCAACAGCACACCTTGGTTGAGGTGGATAACGAGCAAGCATCCCGTTCCCTATGGTGACTCACTAACGAGCTCTGAGCTCTGACAAGAGCAGGAAGAGGAGCCAAGGCGCTGCTGGTGGAAGCGCCCCAACTCTTATACATCTCTGACCAGGGCAGACAAGATAAAAGGTCCACTCCCACTGAGCACCTGTCCAAATATAATATATATATATATATATATATATAGAGAGAGAGAGAGAGAGAGAGAGATAATATAAGAATTACAAATAGAAACCCTGGGAAGCAGGATTTTGAATGGGAACCAATACGGGTTTCCCTTCTCACAAGTGAGCTATTTGCACTCAGCCTAAAGCGGGCTTATTTTGTTCGAACAGTTGTTTTATAATGGCTATATATGCTTCAAAGAATATTCTGCTGAAGAGGTCGATCACTGAACGTTTGGAAAAATCATTTCATACAGTGGCGATTTTAGACCCTATTTGGAGTTCTTTAGAGATGAACTCAGTCCACTTGAAAATGTTTAGTCATTCTTTTCTAAAAATAATTGAAGCCCCTCAGATTTTGGGCTCTCGTCCAAAGCAGTGGTCCCCAACCTCCGGTTTCACCATTTCCGGGGGTGGTGGTACACGCGAAAAAGCTGAGACCAGTTCATTTTTTCGCAGACGGGGGGGTGGGTGTGCATGGAAGAAAAAAAAACTGAGACAAGGGTGGAAAAGAGGCACCCTGCAGGCTGCGATAGTCAATAAAATGGAAATAAAATTAAAACGTTTTTATTATTTCTCTGCGGCCCGGTACCAAATGCCTCACGGACCGGTACCGGGCCGCGGCCCGGTGGTTGGGGACCACTGGGCTGGTAGACTGACTGAAAACATCGGCAGCAAGAAACAATGACCAATCTATCCCATCATCTTTTAATATCCAAACAGCAACGTCCTGTACTCCAGGCCCTCCCCTTCCCAGTATCTTTCGTTTGCGTTTTCTTCGGTTCAACGGTCAGCTCCGTCGCGGACTAGATAGGCTAAACCGGATGTCGCACAGCACAAGTAAACGGACATATGGACTGGTTTTATTTGACGTTAGAAAATAAAAGTGTTCACTGATAATGTTGTCATTAACATTAGCGTCAGTGTGTCACCTAGCCCGCTTAACGTTATATAACATTAGCTAGCGAATCAACATATCGTCAGCATTTGCGTTAGCTACTTCGATGGTTTTGGTTAGTCAGATGGTCAGATTATTTCCCGTTAGTCATGAGTGTGTGGATACGTCATCGTCTTGTTTCTGAGCAGGAAGTTTCAAAATCCAAGTTGTTCTGTGATGCGTGAAAGTTTAAGTTTCGGTTCGGTGCGCTGTTATTTGACACCACACGTTGCTGTTGATCAGGGCAATCCCATTTCATTACGGATTTAAATATTCGACAACAACATTTTACGCAGGTGAGAGTTTGAATTGGGTATTCCTTTTAGTTCTTTCGCCAAAATGAAGTTACCCGTTGAGATTAACCTCAATCCCAGGCATGTATATACGTGTGGTGTTGCGTTTCATTTTCAAGTGTGAATGCATGTCTCCTTCCAAGATCTGGTTTCTTTGCTCTCTATCTGTCAGACCATCTGTCCTCTGGTTCAAACGAGTTCACCTGTTGACAAAAGGCTCACGTGTTTAAAAACCTGTTTAGTTCTTTTGTTGACATAGTTTACATTTGGACATGAACATATTCACATGACACATTATAAAATATTCGACATCAATCACTATAATTCATACTTGAAGACGACTGAAGTGGTTGCTCCATTTCAGTTCCTGTAATATCCAGTCTATAAGACATGTGGGCTGCAGGAAATTTAACAACTAATTAGTTCATATTAATCAAAAGTTTTCATTGTATTAGTAGACATTTACTTCACTGGGTCTGGAAGTGCTCAGTTAAATCAGTGTTTAAATGTTATCTAAGAGCATCACTTTTTTTTATAACCGAAGGGCGTCCTAAGTGCACAGACAAACCAAGCATTCCATTTAAGGGCAGGAAACTATTTCGTCCAACACAGTGAATTCAAGGTATGTTGATTTGTTTCAGCCGAAGTGAAGTCGCAGTTTGGTCAGTGGTCAACCCTGAACCAATGCATGGCCAAAGGAATGCATGATTATATTTACTGTGACCAGGTAGGAACCTGATGCCCTATTAGCATTCCTAGAGGAACCTCTCCCTGTCCCAGGCTGTTGTTCCCGCGGACTTCAAGATGTCCACCATTGTGCCTGTCCCCAAACACCCCAAGGTAACGTGTCTGAACGACTGGAGGCCCGTAGCCCTCACCTCGATTGTCAGTAAATGCTTCGAGAGGTTGGTTAAGGTTTTCATTTGTTCCATGTTGCCTGACACACTGGACCCATGGCAATTTGCATATCGCCAGAACAGATCCACTGACGACGCAATTGCCGTGGCACTTCACACCGCCCTTTCTCACCTGGAGAGCAGGAACTCTTATGTGCGTATGCTGTTTGTGGACTATAGCTCAGCGTTCAACACAATAGTTCCTGCCAAGCTCGACACCAAGCTCCGGGGTCTAGGCCTGCACTCCACCATGTGCAGCTGGATACTGACTTCCTGTCGGGCCGCCGCCAGGTGGTGAGGATGGGCAGCACTACCTCAGAGCCACTGACCCTCAACACAGGAGCCCCCAGGGATGCGTGTTGAGCCCTCTCCTCTACTCCCTGTACACCCACGATTGCATGGCCATGCATAGCTCCAACGTCATCATCAAGTTTGCTGATGACACGACGGTGCTGGGACTGATCTCCGATGACGACGAGACAGCCTACAGAGAGGAGGTTGGATCACTGACACAGTGGTGCCAGGAGAACAACCTCACCCTCAACACCCAGAAGACCAAGGAGCTGATCGTGGACTACAGGAGGCAGAGAGGAGAGCACGCCCCCATCTCCATAGACGGGGTTGCAGTAGAGAGGGTCAGCAGCTTCAAGTTCCTCGGAGTGCATATCTCCGAGGACCTCAAATGGACCACACACACCACACACGTGGTGAAAAGGGCCCAACAACGCCTGTACTTCCTCAGACGTCTGAGGAAATTCAACATGTGCCGCCGTATCCTCCGTACATTCTACACGGGTACGATTGAGAGTGTTCTCTCAGGATGCATCACCGTCTGGTATGGGAACTGCACCGTACTTGAGCGCAGAGCACTACAGAGGGTCGTGCGAACGGCCCAGGGCATCGTGGGAGGGGAGCTTCCCTCCTCCAGGACATTTACACCAGGCGGTGCGTGGCAAAGGCCAAACGCATAATCAAAGACAGTTACCACCCCTGCCACAAACTGTATTCCACTTTACCGTCAGGCAGAAGATACCGCAGTATCAAGTGCCGCACTAACAGACTCAGGGACAGCTTCCATAGTCAGGCCATCAGGCTGCTGAATAGGAGCTGATCCTCGCACTCTGCACACACCCAATTGTATTTGCAATTGGTTTGTAATTTGCACCTTCATACCTATTTGCACTATTCTGTATTGTATTTTTTCTGTATTGTATTTTTTATTCTGTATTGTATTTTTCCCGTATGTTTGTATTTTTAAAATATTATAGCAAAGTCTATTATAACTGGTACTCACTTGCCCAGTTATATCGGTTTACATAGGTACATTTTTGCACTGTTTCCAGAATTTTTTTTATCTTCGCTTTAATTTTTTAATTATGTTTATGTATACTTATAGTTTAATTTGCTCCCCCGTTTTTTACTATTTTATTTATGGTCTACTTATAGTTTAAAAAATATATAGTCTTACTGCTGTTTGCTGTCGGGAGTTTTCTGGCACAAGAATTTCACTCACCGTGTTATACTTGTATATATCTGTGACTGACAATAAAAAAAACCTTGAACCTTGAACCTTGTGTTCCAGTGCAGTGATACTGGTACAGTGTGCAGGTACAGTGTGTCAACAGGGACAAATACTTTTAATGGAATGCGACTCAGGTCTTTGTCTTGGCTGGCTCACACTGACAGTGCCCGTAAGATCTTTAAAGATATCAACTAAGTAAATACAGCACTTTAACTGAACCGGGTTTATAATATGTCATTTCATTTGAACTCCTAGAACAGTAAGGTATTGTGTGTTTGTGGTATGAGCCTTAGCTTTGCTTAGTTGCTTTGCTGAGCTGCACCAGAGCATTCTAATCACACAGATGCCAGTTGTGAAGGTACAGGATAGTTAGCTTGTTGTAAACATTTATTGGACATGGATTGACAATTTGTTGTCTGAATGCAATATCTTAAGACAATCATATCATTATTTGGGGAACTTTGTCTCAGTTTAACAATAACCTTTACATCGAAATAAGTGTAGACAGGTGTTGTAATTGCAGTGCCATATTAAAAAAGTATGGATCAAGGAAAGTGGAGGAATAATCCTTGCACTCATATATACACAAACATTTCATTTCGGTTTCAATTTGTGGGTCAAACGTCGTTTCGGTTGACATTTTCAGCAATGGAAGGGTTTCGGCGATGGTGCCGACGGACCCTTGTGTGCGGTTTAACGGAGCAGGAGAGGAAGGCCATCGCGGTGGACCGAGAGATAGAGTTAAGCCTCCGGCTGGACTGGGGGCGCATGCAGCAAATATTTTTATACGGTGAGTCATCCACCCTGTATCTCTCTGACATTGATGTAGATAATCGACAAGGGATCAGCCCCAACATACCTCCTCAAGATCTTCAAACCCTACACACCTGCCAGACCACTCCGTTCTGCTACCTCAGGACGCCTAGCACCTCCCCCCCTCCGCACCTGCGCTTCCCGGTCACGTCTCCTGTCGGTTCTGGCTCCACGATGGTGGAATGACTTTCCTGTGGAAGTCAGAACAGCTGAGACCCTGGCCACCTTCAAGCGACGACTGAAGACTCACCTCTTCAGGGTGCACCTCTCCCCATAGTCCGGTTTTTGTTAACTTAGGGACATAGTTGCTTAGTTTACACGTCTACTTGTTTATGTATTGTATTAGGCTTAGGCATTATTTTCTGCATTGATTGCTTTGAATTGTGGCTACAGATTTACCTACACGGTCCTAGTTTAACTATGTGGTTGCTCCTAGCACCTGGAACTGTACCTCCCACTAGGGTGGCTTTCAGCTAAACTGTTCTTAACACTTTGTTGTACGTTGCTCTGGATAAGAGCGTCTGCCAAATGCCTGTAATGTAATGTAATGTAATGTAATTACTCAGCTCTCATCGTTTATTTGAACTGACGTACATGTTTGCAGTGTCTGCTGGCCGTGTCCACCTTCTGGCTGCAGCTAGTTTAAAAAGCGTCCTGGTCAGGTGACCTTAGGTGACACTGTCACAGTCCACTGGGTAAGGTCACTACCAGCACTGCAGTTGACAGGCTTATACAAGCACACCTGATGCTCTCAAATAAATACAAAATTATAAGGAGCACAAATAAAATAACTATGTGGGTAAACATATTATGACAAACTCCATGTCAACGTAGTATTACATATCATTTTGAGGAGACTCCAATGCGATATCCAAGATACCCCCTTACAGAAATGTAAAACACTGCAATGTATTACTCACGCTGTATTTATGCTTTTTGAAAAATGCAATGATATACGTATATCACAGCAGTGTATTTAAAAAATATATATTTATTGCGAACATCTGAAAACCGTAGTTATTTGTATATTTGCCCACAAATGTTGTGAATTCTTTCATATCGATTCTTATTTTTATAGTATATTTTACTTAATCATATTTAAACACATTTCATTTTTGTAACGGCATGGGTATCGGTTTATCCTAATTCCTAATCGAATTCTCTTCCTCACATAACTTCCACCAAGGCCCTAGCCTGAGCGGGAAGACCACATTCCTCAAGCAGATGCGCATCATCCACGGAGAGGGCTATTCAGAGGAGCAACGGCTCGCCTTTGCCAAGCTGATCTTCCAGAACATCTTCACTGCCATCAAGGCCCTGGCCAACGCCATGACCGCACTCAATATACCGTACACACACCCAGAGAACCAGGTCAGAACGCCATGACCGCACTCAGTATACCGTACACACACCCAGAGAACCAGGTCAGAACGCCATGACCGCACTCAATATACCGTACACACACCCAGAGAACCAGGTCAGAACGCCATGACCGCACTCAATATACCGTACACACACCCAGAGAACCAGGTCAGAACGCCATGACCGCACTCAATATACCGTACACACACCCAGAGAACCAGGTCAGAACGCCATGACCGCACTCAATATACCGTACACACACCCAGAGAACAAGGTCAGAACGCCATGACCGCACTCAATATACCGTACACACACCCAGAGAACCAGGTCAGAACGCCATGACCGCACTCAATATACCGTACACACACCCAGAGAACCAGGTCAGAACGCCATGACCGCACTCAATATACCGTACACACGCCCAGAGAACCAGGTCAGAACGCCATGACCGCACTCAATATACCGTACACACACCCAGAGAACCAGGTCAGAATGCCCCATATTTTGGGGAGAAGCCATAGCACAATTGGGTTTGGAATTCATGCAGCCATAAAATTCTAATTCAGAAAAAAAGCTTTAGAATTTAGACCCGAAACCTTTCTTTTGAATATTGGCTCAATTCCCATCCCTCTCGTAAATACACAGGCTTCAGTGCATCATTACTCTTATTTAACGTGAACACGAGACAACTGGAGAGCAAGTGTAATGTAGACAGCTTACTTACTTAGACTTAGTTCCTCCCGTTCCTGTTGGAACATTGGGCGACGAGTCCAGAGCTTAACCCACCTTGAAAAAAAAATGAAAAAAACAGAAGTATGTTCTGAAAACAAAGTATTTTATGTGTGTGTGTGTAGTTACATCAGTGAGCAGTATGGAGGTTCTCTGTGAGTGGGGCTGGTGTGTTGTCTGTTTGTAGCAGTGGTGACCTGTCTGTCTGTCCCACCCATCAGATGTACGCTCAGTGGATCCAGGATGTGGAAACGCTGCAGGTCACCAAACTGGAGCCGAGACACACAGAGGCCATCCGCCGCCTCTGGGCAGACCCAGGCCTCAGGACGTGCTACAGCCGCCGGCGCGAATACCAGCTCCTGGACTCCACCGAATAGTGAGTATCAGTGCGCCCCGTCTGGCACACGCCCTGCCCTCACTCTCCATGGACAGAGGATGACTCCATAATGTATTCAATGATTTCCGATTGAAGAGGTTCCAACATTTTGTGGCCCATTGGCTGGACCACCAGCAATGTATTGTCATTTATAGCAGTGATCTGAGAAACTTAATTCACTACATCCAACATTTAAAACGTAAAAAAGAAATGTTTATTGTATTTGCTGGTTAATCAAAAACAAAAAGTGTTTTGTAATGGTTAGGGAACTGGGCTTGTAACTCAGAGGTTGCAGGTTCAATTCCCAGGTGGAGCACTGCCGTTGTACCCTTGAGCTAAAGGTACTTAACCTGAATTGCTTCAGTAAAATATCCAGCTGTATAAATGGATTGTATGTAAAAGAAATGTAAACTTTGTAAGTCGCTCTGGATAAGAGTGTCTGCTAAATGCCTGAAATGTAAATGTAATGTAAAAAAATTACTTGGGCTCTGGAAATTACCAGGTGGTCTGTTCTGTCTGTTTCCAGCAGAAGGCGCTGTTTGGCTACTTGGATTCTCCACTCTCTTGATTCAGTTAACTTTTCTATAGTTTTTTTCCTTTCTCCCCCAATTTGGAATCGCCAACTATGCCTCTCAAGTTACCGCTGTGCCACCTGCACTGTACGCGAGGAGTGGATCCTATGACTACTCCTCACACCACAGGGCCTGCTATAGGACTACCACAGGAGAGATAGTGCTGATTGGAGGACAGGCCAATCACTCACTGATGACCAATACTGATGACCAATGGTAGCCTGTGGGCCCGGTAGAGACCGGATTGTCGGGGGCCGGGGGCACAGGGGATGGGGAACCTGAGGAACCCTGGTTGAATTAAAGCCACCCTATCACGAAGCTGATTATGTACCTACTCTCGGTGATAGTCAGCAGATGACACACAGCATCAATACTGTCAGGAACGGAGTAGGAAAACCAGGCGCGGACCCAAGAATGCAATAATGTTCTTTATTGCAAAGACAGGCAAAGTTCATATGGGAGCAATCAGGGTAATACAGGAATCCAAAGAGTGGTCGGGGACAGGCAAGGTTCGTTCCAGGCTTCAGGGGCCTCATTTATAGAAAGTTGCGTAGAAACCATCCTATGGTCTAAGATCATTTCTGAAATGTGCGTAAGTGTGATTCAGAGAAACTGAACGTACGCACAAAAAAACGTGCGTACGCCACTCCCCCAGATGTTAAATCTATAAATCGCAAATTATCTTGAAATTGTGCGCAGGTGAGGAGCTCGAATCAAAACACAAATCCTCTACTTGATAATGGCGAGCTGCAAGAAAAATAATTTTAGCGAGGCGGATATCGAGGTCCTGTTGGCGGAGGTGCAGATGCGTGCAGGGAGCCTTTCCAGTACCTTTACCAGTAAAACCAAGTACGTGGCATGTTAGTCTGTAGCCCAGGCTGTGAACGAGGTGCGGGGGCAGCAAAGGTCCCTGAAGGACGTAAAGAAAAAGTGGTCTGATTTAAATCTGAGGTCACAATCTCGAATAACTCGTTCCCTTCTTATTGCGCGGTTGGCAATAAGACAATGCTGCCATTGACAATGCTACCATTCTTCCTCTTGAAAACCACTGCATTATTGGACATTTTATAGCCTACAGATTGACCAAAATGTTTTACACGCGTGGAACTATAATATGTATTAAATACATTTCAAGGATGTGTCAATTATGCTAATATGGGTAGTTTTGGAAAAACCAATGTTGTGTTTTTGTTTTGTTTTCCACAAGTAGCCTAGCTTATGTTGTTTTAATTTATTAATACATTTATTGTGCAAACCATTACGTATAGCCTAAGCAATGTGTTCAATCTGGTAATACGACTACTACTAGGCTACTACTACTACTAATAATAATAATAATAATAATGAGGAAACAATTAGGCAGCAGACGACATGTTGGCGCTGTTAGATTTCCGAATACATTTTACATTACATTTACATTTTAAGCATTTAGCAGACGCTCTTATCCAGAGCGACTTACAATATGTATATTAATACATGGTAGGAACAATCATAGTATGCGCAAGAGATCACATTTCTTTTTTTTATGGAGTAAGCAGGGGTATATAGTGTTGAGCAAGTAGGCAGTGGTGATGACAATTAGCTAAATGTACAGAATTCAGTGGTAGTGGAGTCTGAAAAGGTGGGTTTTGAGTCTCCTGCGGAAGATCGCAAGTGATTCCGCGGTCCTGACCGATTGCGGAAGGTAGTTCCACCAGCGAGGGGTCAGGACAGAGAAGAGACGAGACCGCGAATACCTGCAGTACTCCAACATTGCCACAAGGAAACGTGCGTACGCCAAGCTGAAACCTGACGTGGAGCTGAGTACTTTTCCACGTCAAAGACCGTTTTTATAAATCTGAACTTTGGCGTGGATTTGAGCGTACGCACGTTCTAAGATCAAATCTGTGCGTAAGTACGTTTTATAAATGAGGCCCCAGGTTTGTCAGAGGCAGGCAAGACGTGGTCAATGGGCAGGCAGAGGTCGATAACAGGGAATCAGTCCGGGGAACACAGAGAGGAGCAAGGCAGGAACCACGAGGAGCACGAACAGGTGGATCGGGAACAAGACTGAGACAGGACTAAACACGGAAGCACAAACACGGGTAAACAAAGGGAACGCTGGAAAGTTGTGTAGGCATAAGCAAAGCACAAGACAATCTGGCAACGAACATGGGAAAACACACAGCTTAAATACATTTAAACATAACAAGAAACAATCAGGAATAAACACGAATGCAGCTGACTGCAATCAGACACATGAGGAAATAAGTGAAAACGATAATATAATAACGAGACAATCAGGAAATGAACATGGGAAAACACATAGCTAAATACATCAGACACAACAAGAAACAATCAGGAATTAACACGAATGCAGCTAACTGCAATCAGACACATGAGGAACAGGTGAAAATGATAATACAATGACAAGACTGGGAACAGGTAAGTGAAAGTGAAAACACAGACCAGACAACCAGGAAAACATGGAATAAATTAAAACACCTAATTACGGGGAACACGAACACGAGACGTGACAAATACCACAAGCCTACAACATCTTGGCTATAGGGCCAAGCTTGCAGTCTGACCCGACTGACCATTTACATAACAGATCTGTGAGTGTGTGCTTACATTTACATTTACATTTACATTTTAGGCATTTAGCAGATGCTCTTATCCAGAGCGACTTGCACAGTTCACATTTCTTTACATACAATCCATTTATACAGCTGGATATTTTATTGAAGCAATTCAGGTTAAGTACCTTTAGCGCAAGGGTACAACAGCAGTGCCCCACCTGGAAATTGAACCTGCAACCTCTGAGTTACAAGCCCAGCTCCCTAACCGTTACACTACACTGCCAGCCCTGTGAGCCATGAGAGTTACCTTTGTATCACAGTGCAATGGAACCTACTCACACTCGTAATATGGGTAGGGGCCATTAAGTACAATTAGCACAATCATGACCTGCTCTGAAAAAAACAACAAGTAATCCCCCTGTCATTCTCCAGCTACATGAGCAATCTGGACCGCATAGCTGCCCCGGACTTCATCCCTAACAACCAGGATGTACTTCGGGTTCAAGTTCCCACTGAACACGTCTCTGAGTGGTGTTTCACTGTGGGACAATATTCCATCGGGTAAGTTTCTCCTCCCTCATGTTATTCATTTGTATTTTTCAATTCATTCTGCTCTGAAGAACTTCTATATAATCTATTTCTCTTTACATTATAAGGGGGTCTGTGCCAAATAAATATATAATTAAGTAACTACATAAATAAAACTTTTATACAGTACGTACTTTCAGTTCATTTGTTTATTAGTTTGTTTGTAAATAAATACAAGGTAGTACTGTAAATTACTGTTCTTTCCCAGGATTCTTCCTCAGGATTAGGGCCTAGTTTCCTCCCAAAATGTAACGCACATCTTGTCCTGCGGTGTTTCTGCCAAAGACGTAGCATATTGTTACCTTCTATCAGCAGGTTGATGCTATTCAATGTTTTCGATACTACTCATATCCTCTCAATTGTTTCCAAATTGTCAATAAAAAAATGCATTGAAACATGGGGTGTGTGCCGATCCAAATTTGACACAGGTACTTTCCCTCCATCCATATTGCGAATGAGCACCTTTATCTTGTCGGATTTTGTTTGCCATGAAAATACTTCTACACCCAAATAAACGACCCAGCCCCTGTCACACACCCACTCTGTGCAAAAATATTAACCTTGGTGGAACTTTTTTTTGCCATATGTGCTGGTCCAAAACATGGCACAGTAGTGTGCTAACTAAATGAATGAAGGTGGAACCCACACACTGTGTGTAGAAAAGGGAATATCCCAAACGAGGCAGTAGTGTGCTAACAAACTGCATTGGACCACCACAGCGTCTTTCTGTGGCAACTCAAAATAGGGCCCTTAGTCATCTGGAAATGGCAAGTCTCAACTCTTTTTTATTCCAGGTCCTGACACACAGACAAGCAACATGCCCTGGTACATCGGAGGCAGGGTGATAACGAAGCGCTTTTGGTGGCGTATGTGCTACAGGTCGCCAGAGGTGACAGGGACATGCCACCGAATACCAATGTTAAAAACCGCTAATAAAGCGGATGGCATGTAGAGTTTGCTTCTCCATTCTTTTAATTGGTTTTCTGAAGAATTCTTCAACATTTAATCAAGCCACACTTTTGAGCTCAATGCAAACTTACTTAATTAAGGCAGTGATGCCTACTGTAAGTGCTTTATAAAAAATATATAAACCCATTTCTACCATGGCTCAATTAGTCCAGGCCTTCCTTCAGTATGAATACAGTATTAAGCAACAATCCAACAGTAGGACAGCATAGTATGAACAATGTTCTAAAACACTATCATAAAATAAGCGATAACTAGATTCCAAAACAGTTCCAGAAGAAACTGTTTGCTTGCTGAAGGCTAAAGTGGTACATTTCAAAATATATATTACTGCTTCCAGTGAGTATAATAAGTAGTTTAGTAATCAAATTGAAAGTGCTGGTAGCAGTAAGAGTAGTAGCAATATCTGACACAGTCAATGTGTAAGAAATGTTCAGAACATTTGTGAAAAAAATAACAGTAGCCTATTACTATACGTGTACATTATATTATACCTGTACAGCACTACAGTTCCAGTAGACCTGTACACTACTACAGTATCATTATACATGTAAAATACATTTCTGCTATACCTGTACTGCACTACTGTGTCATTAAACCTGTTCGCTGCATTATTATTATACTTGTGCATGCAGTTCTACGTGCATAGTTGTTAGCTAGCACGTATAATTTATAATAACTTATAACTTGCTCAACATGCCATTTCCCAATGGTGGGGAGTTGGCACCAACTAGCGGTACAATTGACCCTTCGCTAAACCACGCCCCCCTTAGTTATTGTTGCTATGTACGTCAAGCTTTCGGAGCCAGCATGGCGCTCCCACTGTCACTAACTGCACTCCCTGGAGAAATATTGTCCAATTTTTGGAAAATAGAAAAAGCGATTTCAGATAGAAGCAGACAGAAGGGTATACAATATGCATTTGAAGGTTATATTCAAGATATCACACTGACTCAGCAACAAAATGACGTAAATTTTTTTAAGATAGAAGCGAAAGCCTACAGATCAGAGTAAAAGTGAACCACCGCATCACCGGGCGATTGAGACAGAGGACAACGACATTAAGTTACATTGTTCCTGTAAAGCTGGGTAGGTCTCTATTCACTATTACAATCATTAAAAAGCAAAAGCAGTAGGCCTATATAACGTTACATTCAGTAGTAAGTTAGCTAGCATTAGCTAACTAACGTAACATTAGTCGCCTATAGTGTGCTGTAACGACATTACTCTGGTTAGCTCCACAGGTAGCTCCATACCCTGGACCTCTGTAAAGCAAAAAATATCAGCAGTGTGTCAGCCCAGTCTTCCACAAGATTTGGGCACTGGGGACTGGGCTTCCCATTTGACAAAGTGCTGAAATAGTAATGAAAAAATAGTATTACATTTTGACATCAAGGTAACGTTACCCACTTGGTTTTCTAGAGCTTGACTGTAACATCTTAACGTTAGCAAGCTGTCTGGATCACGAATAACAAAGCTAACATTTAGTCTAACTTTACCAACGTTGCAACCCGGAGCTGTATATCCAGACCGTAGCCACGTTAGCTTAGCTGGCTAACACTTTTCAGGATTTTATTTAGGTTTTATAAAGGGAAAAAAACGTATATCTCCTTCAAACCTCTCTGGGTAACAAGTGTCACTGTTACACGTGCCCCAGGCACAACGTTTAACCATAATTTGCTAAAAATCTGCAAAACCAGCTCGAAAATGAAGAAAATTTCTAATTTTTGCGTGTAATTGAATGGAAGGCAGCCAAACACTGTCGGAGCCTCTGTCGGAGTATGTAAAACACGGCGCTGTGATTGGCCAGTTTGCGTTTTTGGGCGTGGTTTAGCGAAGGGTCAATTGAGAACAGGGCTGGACTGGCTATATAGTCTACCGGGCAAATGCCCGGTGGGCCGGTCTAGTTTTGGGCCGGTAGGGCCTCGGTAGGGCCGGTAGAATCATTTTATATATATTATACCACGGACCGGGTGTTCCGAGGGGCGCAATAAATTTTTCGCGCATATAAACGAACTGGTCTCAGCTTCTTTTCGCGCAGCACCCCCGCCCGTCGACAGATTTATTCGCGCAGCACCCCGGTCGACAGAAAATGCGGCGCTCGCACCGGGTGCCGGGCCGGTCTGAGCGCGAAATGGCAGGGCCGATTTTTTCTCCCAGTCCAGCCCTGATTGAGAATGAAACTGAATTAATAAACAGCAGAGTTAACGTTAGTCATTTCATAGAGTAATGCGTCACTGGTGGGAGTAAATGTAACTCTAAGTGTATAAAGCTACTCTGGTCATTTGAAGTTCATTTCACAACATTTGTAGTTATTCATTGCATGAATGACCAACCATTATTGCACGACTTTTAGCTAGCTAATTACACGTTATAGTTGACATTAGCATAGTAACGTTGACAGCTGTAAGGCTAGTTCAAATTTGATAAGATTGACTGCAGTTGACTAATGTAACACAGCAAGGTATTACCAGAGGTTGTAAATAATAAAACCATAAAATCTCTGGTATTACGTTTGTTGGTTAGCGAAATTAAAATTATCTATACATGAAGAGATTGTGTTTGTTTGCCGAAAGCTAAAGTAGTAATGTATATTTGAAATAGTATAATAAATTACGGCCACAAATGCTTGCAACAGAGCTGGTTTGTCAAATTCATACAGTAATGTTAGTTCTTAGCTAGTGCTAGCAATATCTTTGTAGATAAATGAGCTTGGCAAAAATTAGTTAATTTGCTAGTGAGTACAAAACTGAAGACGCTGTCTGTTGCCGTAGTAACTAATTCTGTTCCTAGATTAACGTTAACTGCCATTTTGGAATTCCGAAGCACGCTCAAATCGTTCCACCTATGTTAAATAAATGGAAACCGTTTTTAAAATCGTTATAGTTTCAAAAGTATAAGGCGTATAGCTTAACAAATTGCAAGTAATGTCGGCAAATGTATCGTAGCGGAGTTTGGTGTGTAGTTTAAAAAAAAGAAACGTAAGAGACTGGTCCGGAAGAACTGAAATAATAATACTAAGAAGTCGTAAAGATTCTGTAGATAAACAGAAGTTTGCAGCCTTCAGCAAGCTAACTAGTAATAACAAGTTGAAAAGATTCTGTAGAAGAACAATAGTTATACTTAGGCAAGCAAAGTAATAAAATCTGTAGTTGGCCATAATACAGTACATCAGTGTCAGTTGGGGATTTTGTTTCCTTCTGTGCGTTGCTAGGAAACCATACTATGTGGTTCATAACGGGCTGTGACGATGTTTCTGTTAATCTGTCTGATCAATGAACTAATACTTAAATCGGCAACTCACTTTTGAGAGAAAAAATGATTTAATTCTTAAATAAATGTTAAATTCGTTATAAAGTTGGCACATTTCCTCTGTGCAAGCTCCCTTGCTAATGTTATTTGACAGAAGAACGCGAACGCTAGACACAACATTTGTAACTTCAGCGGTTTTTAGCTAAGCCTCTTGTGCAATAAAGGTGACATTACGTTAAACACAGGTGGTGTTTTGTCACTGGGTTAAGAAGCTACCTTTTTACTTCATACACACAGACCTATATCCACCCTTGATATAACACACTTTGCCTGGTCCCTACATTACTGACTGTATATGTTACACGATTCTATATAAATTCATGACAAATAAATGTCTGGCATATACTAACTTTTGACCTTTATTGTTATAGGTGCTTTGTTTGCTATTAAGTACTGGTAAAAACAGGTAACGAATCAGAACACGCATGACATTAAAGTGATATGGAACAAGAACTAGTGTTACATGACAAGCACAGACATGCAGTTTCATTTTTTCTACACACAACATTATACAACATGATATCTATTTACTGGTTAGCAATTCAGCGCTCCATCTGGGAATCAAACTTGCAACCTCTTCAGTCATAAACCCAGTTCACCTGCACTGTGTCAGGGATGCGGTTCGAAACCCACGTCTCTACCACACCGGCCCTGGTCGTAATCAGGGGCGGCATTTAGCTGGCACGAGTCCGTCGAGGAGCAGGAAAAGGCATCCTTGGTAGAGTTCCGTCTCAGAAGAGGCGGATCTATCGGCCCGGAAAGCGAGGGAAGGTGAATTGAGATAAATAGAGGGTATAATTGGCAACCAAATTGGGAGGAAAAACTGGAAAAAATAATAAATAAATAATAAATAAAAAAAACCTCTTCCACCTGCAGAGAGGGGGGGCAGGTTTTGAAAACCTCTCGTACATAGCATCAGCAGTCACCACTTGACCAATTCATCTGAATCAAGGCTGTTGGTCCTTTAATTTATTGTTCTGAGGAATTCTAGCCGCAGATCAGTGCAGCATCGTGGGAGAAGAATGCGATTCAAAAACAAACTGAAATGGGGGTGTTGAAGGGCTCCGATGAGTCCCCCATGTGAGCATCGCGCACACAATATGTGTGGCTTCTTCCGTGGCGACGAATCTGCAAAGGCAAACTGTGAAAATCGGGCTTGACGTCTAACAGCAGGAGGGAGCTGCGTGGCGTCGTTTAAACTGAGCTGCCACTGACAGCATCGCTCACTGTTGTTTACCAAACCCCCCGTCTGTGGCAGACATGCTGCACACCTTTCCAGGCAGCCGGTAAGGTCCCTGGTTTGTCCCGGCATTTTCCCACACAGGGGGGCTACGACTAATGCACAGCGAGCAATGCAGCATTGGCGGGTGATCAAGGTTTCATGACAACCAAAATGGGTGGAGCTAACATATGCCACCGGTAACTCGCTGATTTGAACCCATACTGCATATGTCAGTGTCATTAAATGATATAAACTGTAGTGTCTGTCACTCATGGAGGGAAGATACCTGAGTCTGGTGACTCTGGGGTGACTGCGCAACACGGAAGCGGTATTGTACTGTGTTATATTGCCTTTTATTTTACTGTATTGTGGACTAGGGTTCGGCTGTTTTCTGGTCACACTGTATACCACGGTTAGAGCTCACTCCCTCTGTGTTACTTTTAAAACCATCAAACCTCCATTACGCTCTATTTGTCCAGAGTGCTGCTGTTCCCAACATCACTCCATTGTGTGACTAATTCCGCAGGCGAGGCGAGGTAGCTAGTGTCAGCAGAACTGACAGCTGAAGCTGGGTGCTAGTAGTTTGTCTTTTCATTCATTGGCTGGCTATAGATAACCAAAAAGTTGTCTATCTGTATACTGCTACTGTGAGCCTAGTTAGCTAGCTAACCATAGCAGCTACTGTTAGCTACCTTGTCCTTGTTAAACCGTATGATGATCATGTGGAGATACCTTGTTCTGTCTACCTGCAGTTCATACCATGCCTTCATCTCGCTCCCTGCAGAATGGTAGACACGCAATATATGGGCCGTCAATTTTGGCGCTGGATATGTGACATCACTTCCATCATCTATGTGGTCTCCATCGGCGAGTATGACCAACAGTTAGATGGATGGATGGAGGTAAGGATCCATTTCTGTGTGTGTGTGTGTGTGTGTGTGTGTGTGTCCATCCATGTGTCTGTCTATGCTTATCCCTCTTTCTCTTTTTGTGCCTGTGTCCTGACCTGTACCGTCTGCCTGTATTGATTAATTGTAGTTGAGATGACAACAGTTCCTATGGCCCAGCGATGTCACCACACTGCCTACCCCCCACCCCACATCTCTGCGCCCCTCTCCCAAACCATTTCTGCCTGTCTCTCACACTCCCCCCTCCTTTCCTGACGATTTGTGCTTTCTCATATTGTGAGCATGAACTTTCCTGCATGTCTGCAATCAAAACCCTGCCAAGAGATATTTCTGTGACCACATAAAATGCAAATGTTAGCTTTCAAATGAGGTCCCAGTGATATTTGTGGTAAGTTTGCTGCCTAAATTGTGCAGCTTAAAAAAAAGAGGTGTTTTCTGCTCAATTCTTCTTAACACCATACTCCAGGACTGCCTTTGGATCTGCCTGCAAACACAGAACTAAAAAGAGTAAGTGCTTGACAACATCTCGTGGTTGTAGCTAATAAATGGCACTTGTTGCCAATATTTGTTCATAAATATGGAAGATTCTGCAAGATTCTGTTCAAATAAGAAAATTCTGTGGTAAATTCTGCGGCTACGGAATCACAGGTCTGTGATATCGTGAGCCACGGAGGAACCTCTCATTAAATACTGCTGACGTGATGTGACGGGTCATGTAAAATGTAAATGTAGCTTATTTTATTAACCTTGCTGGTCAGAAACATAGAGATGGACACTCGGGAGAGAAGTTCTTATCTGAAAACGAAGACGAACGAGTTACTGTAATACGTGTTGTAACAGCAGTAGAGCTGTCGACGGCAAAGGTCATTGAACTGAGACGGGCTTGAGTAAGTGGAAACACAGCTACGCTACACTCATGTTTCCACTCATGTTTCAGTTCAATGACCTTTACTTTCTACAGCTCTGCGGCGATCCTAACGCAAAGGGAAGAGACGACTCGAACATCCAATTCCTCCTCACATCCCACCCTTCGCTGTGTGGGCGCACTAAGCTGATTAACGCTCAGTTCCACTTCTCGGTCTCGCTCCCATCTCATTAACCTCTGCTTGTTGTTGGAAGGATGAGGCTCACTGGAAAAAAAATAGAAAAAAGGGTAGCGCTATCATACCCACTACCCAATGACTCTCTGATATGAACCACATTTATTTATTTTTTTGCCTGTGGATAACAGCTAAATATTTTTGGATTGGTTCAAACAAGTAAGTAATTCACAGTTCAGTGTGGCTCCACCAAACATTGGGGTTGATGGGAAATCTCAGTCTCCTCATCATTACCTTTGCCCCCACAGTACCGTAACCGTATGGAGGAGTATAGGGACGGGTTTCACAGGCTGGTCAACTGCAGGTATCTCCGTTGCTTCCCCTTTGTCCTCTTCCTCAACAAGATGGACATCCTGGCCGACAAGATCCAGACGTCTGATCTACAGACCTACTACCCAGAATTCACAGGTACCATCCAGAAGGCAGCTCTGAAACCACCCAGGCCCCTGTAGGCTGTGGGCTGTTATAACACCCTTACAGCCCTGTTATAGCACCCTTACACAGCCCTGTTATAGCACCCTTACACAGCCCTGTTATAACACCCGTACACAGCCCTGTTATAGCACCCTTACACAGCCCTGTTATAGCACCCTTACACAGCCGTTATAGCACCCTTACAGCCCTGTTATAACACCCTTACACAGCCCTGTTATAGCACCCTTACACAGCCCTGTTATAACACCCTTACACAGCCCTGTTATAACACCCTTACACAGCCCTGTTATAGCACCCTTACACACCTCTGTTATAACACCCTTACACACCTCTGTTATAGCTCTTAGACTCCAGCAAAACCTGTGGCAGGCAGGAGGTGCCGAGAATTTCCCATGAGCCTTTCCAGGAGTCTTACCCCCTACCCCCACGGTTACCCATGGCAACCACACCCCCCCAGATCTGCGCCTCATTGTGCAGTCTCTCCAGGAAACGGGGTGGGGGCAGCCGTTTATGGTTAATGTATTCATCATGCCGCCTGTCAAATTAAATATCCCTCCTGAAGTGGACATTTGTTTCATAAAGCAGCATTTCAGCTGCGCGGGTCTTTCCCAAGCTGCCCTCAGATTTAAGCCGGTGTGGCACATCACCACTCAATCCCCGGGGACAGCTGGAGGGTTGCTGGCACAATACATAAGTGCATCTGTTCCGTAGCTCCCTCCTCCCCACTCACCCACCTACCTGAGCCTCATTACACCACTGTCCCCGCCCCTGACCTCTTCTGTACTTCTCCCACCACCACTTCCTGTCACCTTCCTTTCTCTCTCTCTCTCTTGCTCTCTCTCTTCCTCCCCCAGGAAAGAAAGGCGACGCTGAGGCAGCCATGAACTTCATCCGGACTCTGTTCCTGCCGCTGCCCGAGACCTGGGAGCGCGGAGAGAGGGGGCCCGTGTACGGCCACTTCACCTGCGCCATCGACGCGCACAACATCCGCCAGGTGTTCGACGACGTCAAGAACACCGTCAGCGACAGGCTTCCTGCGGCAGCACAGGCTAGACTGACCTCTGACCCCCCAACCCCCCAACCCAACCCCCCACACCCTGCACCCACTTCTATCCCCATTCCCCTGCTAACAACAGCTGGAACACGCTTCGGGCCACCATATTAAAAAGCACTTCACCGCAAGTGCTCTTACCTGAGCTCTCCCCCACCCAAGTGTCATCGCAGGCGTCTTCCCGCCCGTCTCTCTCGAGTCCGCGAGCGTGCGTCAAACATTCAGAGCCGCTAATGTCCCCCCTTCCCCCTTCCCCCTCACCCCTCACCGTGGTCTCCATGGACACATTCCCGTGATTGACTGGCCCCTGATCCGGCCTCGAGGATGCTTGAGTGGGAATGATAGCTGCAGTTCTCAGGCTGTGATGGGTCTTCCTCATCAGACACTTGCAGTGGCGGCACACACAGCAGCACACAGGGAGAGGTGCCTCTCACAGGGGAGGCCAGCTCCCCCTGCAAGGTCTCAACCGTCTTTCAGTCGGCAGCCATCTTGGACTCACTGATAGGCCAATGGGAAAGGCAGGCAGTGTGGTATAATGGTTAGGGAACTGGGCTTGTAATGTTCATGTTACAGGTTCAGTCCCCAGGTGGGGGCACTGCCGTTGTACCCTTGAGCACAACTCAATTGCTGAATTGCTTCAGTTAATATCCAGCTGTATAAATGGATTGTAAAGAAATGTAAAACTGTAAGTCATCTGCTAAATGTCTGTAATGTAATGTAATGAAATGAAAGTGAGGATGTGTGAAACCCACTTAATGGGCGGGGCTACCGTGGGCTGTCAGTCACCCGACTCCTGATGAACCAATCATAAGGCTCTCCCACAGCCCCCCCCCACCAATATATTTCTGTATCTGTCCCTCCCTGGCAACTCAACATTTATTTTACTCCCTTGTGAATCCTCATTATCGACTGCAGGTAAACCGGCAGTTTGACAGTGCATTTTACCTCTGGCGTTCACATTCACGTGTGCGGCGGCGGACAGCGTAGCGGTCTAACGCACCATATGTTGGCTGGTCCTGTATGAGTGTGAGCTGCCTATCAGAGACGCGGTTCGAAACCCGTCTCTGCCAGACCGGCCCTTGCCGTTAGCCCCGATTGGGGGCGGCATTTGCCTGTTCGCCCCAGGGGGAAGGGGGAGGGTGAGCCGGGACGAGTTCGTCAAGGAGCAAGAAGGGCGTTTGTGGTCGGGTTCCATCTCGGAGGAGGTGGATCTGCTGGCCCGGAAAAATTTGCTCATTACCCGGAGGATGGGCAGCGGACTCGTGGGGGAGGGTGAATTGAGATAAACAGAGGGTATGAGGGAGATAATATTCCCTCCACAGACAAAATTGAGTCTGACAGTGATGGACCAGGGCCAAGTAGCCAACCTGGAGCCCAGGGGTCAGCCACAGGAGTGCTTATGTCCCTTTATGAAACAATGGAGAAAGCTGGATGTAATGATCCAGCTTGTCGAAGATGGACTGTGTATGGTCAGACTGTATGCAAAGAATGTGATTTTTATTAAGCTAGCACAGAGAACCCAGGACAGAAAGCCTCTGTCTGCAAATTCAGAGCTGATACAACAGCCGTATTCTAGATCAAAACGCTTTGAGCTCTAAACTATTATTTAGCCAAGAACAACTGTAAACTATTATTTAGCCAAGAATAAATGTCAAAGTATATTAAAAGATAGTGAAGGAGTGACCGCAGCTGTGTTCTGCACTCTGAGCCACCCCGATCAGAGAGAGGGGGTGCTTGCCTTGGCAAGCAGTTTCTCTTTACCACTTTCTAGCATGCTTGGACAGGGCAGGGGTGAAGAGTGACTAGAACCAGCTGTGGGTACTCAAAATAGTACAGTATAGCCCCGTAGGATAGAATGTCAACACGGGTGTATGACATATTAAGCACTTCTATAATTTGGTTGTTAGAATTCACTGTTAAAGTTGAAACTAGGTAGAGAATGTAATCTTGCATTTACTCACACAAATATACTGGAAAGTAATGTTTGTATAAACTCACAATCACTCACACAAACATACTGGAAAGTAATGTTTGTATAAACTCACAATCACTCACACACATACACTGAAAAGTGATGTTTGTATAATTATATGCGGTCACAAGATGTTTGTATAATTATAGGTGGTTACAAGATGTTCGTAGAATTGTACGCGGTCACAGGATGTATCACAGAATGTATTGAGTTATTTTGTGTCACTATTTCTAGCTTAGCAGAGATACTATTGCTTAATAGTAAGATAAAATTCCATATAAGGTGCTTCGATAAATCATTATTTTTAGCCTAGCAGAACCACCATTAGAAAAGTGATGAGTAAAGCACTTGGTAAAATGCCACTATGGTGTAAAAGTCAGCTGAGAAGGGACCACCCCCAGGGGAGGGATGGAAAGATGGGAATAGCCATTTATGGGTAAAACCACCATTATTTTCGAGTGATTAATGTTACGCATAACTAAAAGACCAATTAAAATTGACCAGAAAAGTAAAACAATAAGGTAAACGAATGAGGTGACCAATAATGTAGCTATTAAGAGACCTATATAAACTGTTGTAGAAATAAGGAACAGTGGAGCATCTTGCAAGTTGCTCTCGGCTTTGTGATTTCATCTGAAATAAAGTCTGATACTTTGAAAATCTTCTGCCTCAAACCTCTTCTCTACTTTTCGGAAAAATTGAGCAAAACAATTAGATAAATAATTAGATTTCTGAATAATTGAACAAAAAGGACTTATTTTGAAATAATTTGAAAAGCTTAAGACTCAAATTTTCCACAACAGGTATAATTGGCAACCAAATTGGGAGAGAAATTGGGAAAAATTATGAAAGTATATATATTTTTTTTTAAAGTTCACGTGTATGCCTGCCTTTCTTTCACCTGAACCAAATCGATAAACCATTATGCCAAGGTTCCGGGCCACCGTCGTGTCACGTGGCTAACAGGCTACCCGCAGGTTTTTTTGCGTGGGTTCATCGTAATTTCTGAAGCATGGACGGCTAATTAAGCTAATTAAGCACTCCACCGATCTCCTATAGTGTTTGAGCCGGGGGAAAAGTGGGAGGGGAGAAAAATAAGTTAATAAATAAATAAATAAAACATTAAAAGATGTAATTAAAATTCCTAGGATCCAATTAAGGCTGTAATTAAGCGGGACCCCGGCCCAGTTAAAATGAAAGCCGAACCGCCAAAGTGCGCAGGTAGGTCTGGTGCCATAATGTAAATTGGTCATTTTAAAATGGTAATGTGACACTCTCCCGCTCCTAATCAGGACCGTACACAGGGTTGGTATTTGTGTTCATGTTTGTGTGTGATTGGGCGTACCTCAGGGGCTCAGTGAGCGGCTCAGTGGCCTCAGGGCTCTGACCCCGGGCTGCTTTAACACACGTACCTCAGGGGCTCTGACCCCGGGCTGCTTTAACACGCGTACCTCAGGGGCTCACCCGGGGGCCCCTGACATGCCCCACTGCGCCCAGAGACCTGCTCTCCTCACGTGGAGGATTTCATCACCATATGCCTCTCAGCCTGCCGAACAGCTGTTACTCGTAACTGAAATGCCTCATTACAATACCTAATCCATACCTGCCGATGCCTCTCAACGTTCATGCAGTGTGGGGTGTGAGGTGTGGGTTCTATGAACCCCTGGCAATTGTTCTTGCCTGGGGTTCTTACGCAACCTACTGATAAACATGTTCTCTGTGTGTTCTCTCTCTTTTATGATTGTTTTGTCACATTACATTAAGGGGAGACACGGCAGGCAATTTTCAGATTTTTGGTTATTTTGCTTCTATAACATATCTTCTTTAACACTGATATCTTAAAAATGGCCATAAAACTGCACATAAATATGTTTATTTGACTATATTTGTTCTACTTACATCCACAAATGTATCCTAACTTTAGCAAATGTTAGCATTTTTTGCAAATGTTAAAATGTAAAATGTAAATGTATTCTTGAGCGAGGTATGGCTCCGCGATGTTTGGAAAAAACCATACAGTGTAATACATTGTTGTAAAGCTTGTTCTCTGTAGCGTAATGTTAGCAGATATGGTCATATCTGAACATATGGACCATATATACCCATATGGTTATCTTCCTTGTAGTCATGACAATTGGTAAACAAACAAATGCTACTTTCAGAAATCTCATTGGCTAATGAAGCTTTAAGGCCTTTTCTGATGATGTGAATCGCTAAAATGCGTCACGTGATGTATTCAGCACTTCCACGTTAGTGTTCCATGAAACCGAGAGACAGAGAAACAAAAATTGGAAAAACACCACAAGTTTGTGTTAAAGCCACTCAAAAGAGACGTGGTCAGTTAGCTACTGCCAGAAGAACTATATCTAACGGGGAAAGTAACTGTCATCTTAAACCTGACGATGAGTCTGCCAGAAATCCACCAGCTGTCAGTGCCTCAAGGCGCAAAATTGACGAAATGGGGAAACCTCCGGACGACCAGCCAACTGTGGCTTATAATGCATTATAATGCATGTGTCACGTTTGAATGAGCTGCTGGATGAATTGCGATGTCCAAATTGCACGGGAATCGGTCTACATATAAATATAGAAACCAGTCATTTTAGAATGTAGCGAATGCGAACGGCAAGAGAATGGGTACAGAAAAAGCGTGCTCCCATGATCACATCTTCAGGAGTCAACCACGAGGGATGTAGCATTTGATTTTAACGTCAGAATGGTCCTGTTAGCACGAGTTAGGACTGAGATATGCTGCCCTAAGGAAGATGAGTAAAGTGTTAGCTATTCCATCACTCCACCTGAAGAAATGTCAAGAAACATAGGAGAATAATGGGTACAGTATCAAAGAGATTAGATATTAGATTAAAACAATTACCAGTGTTGGGAAGCTACTTGAATATATTAAGATGAGACACACCCAATAAAATTGTCATTTTTGGTCCCTCAAGAATTTTCAGATTTTTCAATATTGTGCTAAATAAACATCTGTTTTATTGCTGCATAATAAAAAATGGCCGACTAACACTAGTTCCATGTATGTTTAACATTATGACATGCCAATCAATGCAAATTAATCAACAACGCCAATCTGGCTGTTTTCTCAAAACTAGGTTCTCTCAACCTGTGAATACGTTATTGTCACCAAATGTTATGAGATGATTATTGAATGTATTCCTAAGATAATTAAAGAGGGGATTTTTGATATCTTGTTTATTTAAGATTTTATGAGCAATTATATCCCCCAAAATAGGCAGAAATTCATTTTTATTTGCATGCAGTTACATCTTTTAAGTTCCCGAAGTGTACGAAGCAAATATTCAAAATCCCCTCTGTATTTTTTTAAATATTAAGTGTCTTAACAAGAGGAGATAAAAAAATGTTAGTCACTCAACTCCTATCTTGTTGTAACTTAATTTGAATTGTATGAATTTGAATTAGCATATTTAATTGATTTATTCCCAGTCCCATGACACCGAATAATGAAGTGTGCAATTAGTGCTTCTTAGTTGTACTTAATATTTTCCAACAAGTATTTATGCAGTTTAGACATGTTCAGTCATGTAATAGGGAATTGGGAGGATGTGATTTAATGGGTTATTATTGCTATAAACAGTGATTACTAGTCAGTTAATATATGAATTCACAATATCCATCTTTAACGTTTTTTTCAATACTCAACTTCTAGAGCACTTACATACACAAAACTTTCAATTTTCCAATCTTACCACTATTCTGAAGGTTATTACAGAACAATTTGTTCATACGTTGCTAATTTCCAGATTTTCTATACATTTTGTTCTTAAAAACATGTCTTTTTTATACAGTTTTTACAGATTTATAAAATGAAAAAAGGATGTATCCAAAAACTGTTCTGTAAATAATTGTATGTTGTCAAAATTGAATAAAATTTGTAAGTCTGGCTTTATCCAATATCTAGATTTTTGGTTTTTAAATATATGCAAATGTATTCATATTTAATGAAATGTTACCTAATTTGCACATCTAAATATACATTTCTAAAAAACTTGCAATACAAAATGTTTTCATAATTATGTAAGTAATCAACTGGCAATCAAGTTTCATGGTGATATCCTTTCATACATGTTTGTTCCCTATTCACCTGTAGTGGAGAAATATATATTCACATAATTACACAAAATGATGTTGAGGATGTTTCAAGGTTATAGGAAGGCTCAATGATATTAAAATGACGTATGAACATTCTATTTAGCCATGCTGTATCATTAATATCGGCACTGCGAGGACGACTGGGTGACCAATCAGCATCCAGGAATGGACCTATCCATTTTATAATCCGGGTTAATGACTGAGCCCAAGGCTACATCAAAGCAATGCCCCACTTTGGATTCGGACGCACAACCTGCTGGTTTCACGTTCATTTCGGTAAGCGCCACACCACACGTACATAACGCGAGCAGTCCTGGGGCCTCATTTATAAAACGTACTTACGCACAGATTTGATCTTAGAACGTGCGTACGCTCAAATCCACGCCAAAGTTCAGATTTATAAAAACGGTCTTTGACGTGGAAAAGTACTCAGCTCCACGTCAGGTTTCAACTTGGCGTACGCACGTTTCCTTGTGGCAATGTTGGAGTACTGCAGGTATTCGCGGTCTCGTCTCTTCTCTTCGCGTCTCGACCTTCCGCAATCGATATCGGTCAGGACCGCGGAATCATTTGCGATCTTCCGCTAGAGACTCAAAACCCACATTTTCAGACTCCACTACCACTGAATTCTGTACATCTAGCTAATTGTCACCACCACTGCCTACTTGCTCAACACTATATACCCCTGCTTACTCCATTTAAAAAAATGGACTAACCTTTTCCTTCCCACTGCACTGATCTCTTGCGCGTACTATGATTGTTTACATGTATTAATGGTAAGTCGCTCTGGATAAGACGCTTAAAATGTAAAAATAATGTAAAATGTATTCGGAAATCTAACAGCGCCAACATGTCGTCTGCTGCCTAATTGTTTCGTCATTATTATTATTATTATTATTAGTAGTAGTAGTAGTAGTAGCCTAGTAGTAGTAGTATTACCAGATTGAACACATTGCTTAGGCTATACGTAATGGTTTGCATAATAAATGTATTAATAAATTAAAACAACATAAGCTAGGCTACTTGTGGAAAACAAAACAAAAACACACATTGGTTTTCCAAAACTACCGCCATTAGCATAATTGACACATCCTTGAAATGTATTTAATACATATTATGGTTCCACGTGTGTAAAACATTTCGGTCAATCTGTAGGCTATAAAATGTCCAATAATGCAGTGGTTTGTAAGAGGAAGAATGGCAGCATTGTCACTTCTTGAAGATATCGCCAACTGCGCTATAAGAAGGGAACGAGTTATTAGAGATTTTGACCTCAGTTTTAAATCAGACCACTTTCTCTTTACGTCCTTCGGGGACCTTTGCTGCCCCCCCTCGTTCACAGCCTGGGCTACAGACTAACATGCCACATACTTGGTTTTACTGGTAAAGCCACTGGAAAGGCTCCCTGCACGCATCTGCACCTCCGCCAATAGGACCTCGATTTCCGCCTCGCTAAAATTATTTTTCTTGCAGCTCGCCATTATCAAGCAGAGGATTTGTGTTTTGATTCGAGCTCCTTTATATGCTAATGATATTAATTAGGGGCGTTTACAAGGCAGAGATCTAAAACCATTCACCTGCGGACAATTTCAAGATCATTTGTGATTTATAGATTTCACATCTGGGGGAGTGGCGTACGCACGTTTTTTTGTGCGTACGTTCAGTTTCTCTGAATCACACTTACGCACATTTCAGAAATGATCTTAGATCAAATATAGGATGGTTTCTACGCAACTTTTTTATAAATGAGGCCCCTGGACACCATAGGGGAGAGAGTCGCCTCGAAGTTTGTATTTTCAGGACGAACGTTTGGTCAATAATTTATTTGAACTGTGGTAATAATGCTTGACAGCAGACCTAACAATAGGAGTATAGAGTGCTTAATAAAGCCGGAGTATTCTCCTTCTCCCTCCCTGGGTGATGTTATGGCCAATTATGTGTTACTGTTTGGGACTGCACTGTCAGCAATGAATTTTTCCCATTTTTTCTCCCAATTTGGTTGCCAATTATACCCTCTATTTATCTCAATTCACCCTCCCCCCAGAGTCCGCCGCCCGTCCTCTGGGTAATGAGCTAATTTCCTGGGCCGGCAGATCTGCCTCCTCTGAGACGGAACCCGACCACGGACGCCCTTCCTGCTCCTCGACGAACTCGTGCCGGCTCCCCCTCCCCCCTCCCTCAGGAGCGGACAGCCAAATGCCACTCCTGATCAGGGCTAACGGCCAGGGCCGGTCTGGCAGAAACGGGTTTCAAACCGCGTCCCTGATAGGCAACCACACTCGTATCGGACCAGCCAAGATACGGTGCGCTAGACCGCTATGCTATCCACCGCCCCCCTGTCAGCAACCTTTTTTCTCTCTCTTTAAAAAAAAATATATATTGTTTTAGAGAATAGAAGAGTACTATATAGCAGCAACTAGTCCAGAATGCTGCTGCTTGTCTGGTGTTCAACCAGCCGAAGTTCACCCACGTCACCCCTCTACTCTCCTCTCTGCACTGGCTCTCCATCGCAGCATGCATCAGATTTAAATCACTGGTGCTTGCTTTTTAAGCGGCTAGAGGTACTGCTCCCCATACCTCCAGACACTCATCACTCCCTACACCCCAGCTAGACCCCTCCGCTCCGCCTCCTCTGGCAAACTGACTGCCCCATCCCTCCGGGCGCCTGGCAGCCGCTCCTCGCGGTCGAGTCTCTTCTCTGTCCTGACCCCTCGCTGGTGGAATTACCTTCCGCAATCGGTCAGGACCGTGGAATCACTTGCGATCTTCCACAAGAGACTCAAAACCCACCTTTTCAGACTCCACTACCACTGACTTCTGTACATCTAGCTAATTGTCTTCACCACTACCTACTTGCTCAACACTATATACCCCTTCTTACTCCATTTAATTAAAAAATGTTTTCCTTTTCCTTCCCAGTGTTACAGGTATGGTACGCAGCTGCCTGCAATGATGTCTATCGCTGTATTGCTGCACTGATCTCTTGCGCGAACTATGATTGTTCCTACCATGTGTTAATGCACATCTTGTAAGTCGCTCTGGATAAGAGCGTCTGGTAAATGCCTAAAATGTAAATGTAAAATGTACATATATATTATATATATCATTTATTTTATTTATTTTTAACAATTTGCTTTGATTTTGGATTTTGTAAGTAAGACAATGCTATACTTACCAGTAATCTCATGGTTGATATTGAGGCATGCGAAAATCTTAAATTGCCCATGTCTTGTTCTTGAGATAGAAGTTGCCATTATTGAGCTATAGATCATTTTGTTTGTTTCTCTTAGAGACAGGACATTAATTTCATATCAGCATCGATTAACTGAGCAGTTTCTCTCTTTAAGTGTTTGTTTTCCATAACACTTACCTACAAATGTTAACAAGATATAATTAAGAAGCAGCCACATTAAATTCACGGTACATTATTCTGTTAAATTATTCAAGATTGGGCCGAAGTGGATCAAATAGGGACGCTGATCGCAGGGAAGGCCACATTAAAACAGGCTGTGATGATGCCTGTCGGCTCTACGGTGCAAAGATAATTATTACTGCTCCTTATTAATCTGGCCGGCGTCCTTTTCAACTCGGAACACGAGATGAACGATTGCCTCAGCCATAGGCCAGGTCTGTAAATACAATCAAAAACACAATTTGGTTATAAATTATATTCTGAATCACATTATGCTCAGTTTGACAGGGTTTATTTTCTCTTTTTGTGTGTGTGTGTGTGTGTGTGTGTGTGTGTGGATATTAGGTAAAGAGGAATAAGCCACACGGTACGTCACATTGTGTGGATGAGTGAGATATACAACAGGAATATATACAAGAAACATACAAGGAAACATTTAAATATTTTCATTTTTAAAAGGTGAAATGTCGGCCTCCCGCGTGGTCTAGTGGTTTCAACGTCCGACGCTGTGACGGGGTTCGATTCCCTGGCCGCGCCAGAGTCAGAACGCAGAACATTACATTACATTACATTACAGGCATTTGGCAGATGCTCTTATCCAGAGCGACGTACAACAAAGTGTTAACCGTAGTCAAGAACAGTTTATCTGAAAGCCACCCTAGCGGGAAGTACAGTTCCAGGTGCTAGGAGCAACCACATAGTTAAACTAGGACCCTGTAGGTAAATCTGTAGCCACAATTCAATCAGAGTGGAAAATAATGCCTAAGCCTAATATAATACATAAACAAGTAGACATGTGTAATACTAAGCAGCTACGTCCCTAAGTCAACAAAAACCGGACTACAGGGAGAGGTGCACCCTGAAGAGGTGAGTCTTCAGTTGTCGCTTGAAGGTGGCCAGGGTCTCGGCTGTTCTGACTTCCACAGGAAGGTCATTCCACCATCGTGGAGCCAGAACCGACAGGAGAGGGGGGGAGGTGCTAGGCGTCCTGAGGTAGCAGAACCAACTCCTCCGAGACTCCAGGCGAGCTCCTGCCGGCTTCCCTGCCCCCTCCCTCTGGGGTGAACAGCCGATTGCCGCTCCCGGCCAGAGCCGGGCTGGCGCAGCCGGGGATCGAACCCCTGTCGTAGTGGGCAACTTGCACTCCGGGGCGAGTGCCTTTACCGTTACGCCACCCGGTGGCTTTACAGTGCTAAATTTATCTCTGTCTTGTCATTTAAATTCTTTGAATGTGAGGAAGTGAAGGCTACCGCTAATGTAATATAATATATGCGATTTAGCAGACGCTTTTATCCAAAGTGACTTACAGTAGTGAATGCATACATTTTTCAGTGCATGTGGTCCCAGTGGGAATTGAACCCACAGCCTAAGCGTTGCCAACGCCGTGCTCTACCTACTGAGCCACACAAAACACCAGAGAGGGATGGAGAGAGAGAGAGAGGGGGGAATAAAGATAAAATGAAGAGAAGGACAAGTAAAAGGGGTTTGGTGGATTACACAGGTAGAGGTAATTGGCGTGCTTGTTAATCAAGCAGAGTGAACAGAAAGCAGGTGGCGAGCAGGGCTTCAGCTTCCTCTATTTGAAGCTGACGAGCACCACACAGGCCGTGATCTCCATTACACAGCTTAACTCGGCTGTGAGAGACTGTGTGACCGCACACTAACCCCCCACTGACCTGCTCTGTGGGAGCTGAAGTTGTGTGAAATGGAGTCACGCACAGTGCATTTTTTCCTCCCAATGTGGAGGCCAATTGTACCCTGCATTGTTTCAATTACCACCCACACCCCCCACCCCCCACCTTCCCCTGGAACTGCAGGGCCAGCTGCTGCTCTGGGACTGGCAGTGACGATGGCCCCGAACCGCCTCCTTCGAAACGGAGCGCAGCCAGCCGTCGTCTGTGATTCCAGTACACACGCAGAGAGAAGGTTTTTGTGCATGTGGCGAGGTCAGAGCTCAGAGATTGAACCCAGGCTGAAGTGGGCAACCTGCGCTTAGAACAAGTGCCTTTACCGGTTGCGTCACCCCAGGGGTCCTGTTGGTACAGGACCATTCTGGGGGGCGGGGGGAAAGAAGTGCGTTGGAAAGCATTTTTCTGACGTAGGCCGAGCGGTATGGCGCTCTGTGTTGAATCACTGCCCCCCCGTCCCCTTTCACACTGAAAAACACTTCATTAAAGAGTCCCTCTTGCTGTGCAATCGCCTTACACCACCTGTTTGTATTGACTTTTCCATGACTTCTAATTAAAGGACGGTAAGGAGAACAAACACGCTTTGTTTGTGCTTATAACGTGTGCTTGCGCGCAGTACAGGATGAGCGCGCTAGCGTTGGGAAATCCTGCCAGAGCACAGCCTTTTCCCCTGTCCCCCCGTGATCACGTGGCTGTGGCGTTAGACACACGTTGTGTGGGCCTCACAGGAGCGCAAGCCCACAACACTGCTCACACAGTGAGAGGAATTTTACAGACAACCCCCTTACTTATATATTATCACTTAGGTATCTGAACCGCAGTCACCGCTGCCTGAGTTAGCTACTTCTGTTCGTAGCATAACACTTGTGCCTTTGTATTTTTAGGAATGCATTTATCCAGTTTATTGGGGGGGGGGGGGAGGGTTTGGGCGCTGTTATTTTCCGTGCCATTTGCAGGGACAGTTCTCAGTGCCTGTGCGTGCGTGCGTGCGTGTGCGTGCGTGCGTGTGCGTGTGAGAGATCAATTAATATGGGTGACTTGAGACTCCACACACAGCCATTGGCTCTCACCGAGGCATCGCTTCTGTGCTCCTTGACCTACAGTCACGTTGGCGAACTCATTCGTTAAAAATAAATAAATAAAATAAATAAAATGAGTGCATCGCTGCACAAAAAAAACTTTAAAAAAAACCCAAAACCTGACCTTCAAAATCATCTTGGAAGGACTGCTGAATGACTCGCTCCTTTCTCCGTTAAATGGCAAAGGTAAGATGAGGCTGTAAATGGTAGCATTACAGACAGGGCGCGCTGGAGAGTGAAGTGGAGTTGAGGAGAGGTGGCACGTGACTGCTGGTGTTGTGTGCGCTGATAACACGCACAAAATGGGCCCTCCTTTCTTCTGAGTGTCGCTCATAAAGCTGGGAGGCACAGAGGGCAACTGCTCCGAGTGTCGGCTGGCTTAGCGGCACGCATGCACATGCACACACACACACACACACACACACACACACACTCTATCTTTCTCTCTCACAGACACACACACACACTCTTTCACTCTCTCACAGACACACACACTTTCTCTTTTCTCTCTCACAGACACACACACACTCTTTCTCTCTCTCACAGACACAGACACACACACACTCTCTCTCTCTCTTTTCTCTCTCTCACACACACACACACACACACACACACACACACACACACACACACACACTCTTTCTCTCTCTCACAGATTCACACACACACACACACACACACACACTCTCTTTCTCTCAGAGACACACACACACACACACATACTTTCTCTCACAGACACAGACACACACACACACAAACTCTTTCTCTCGCACTCACACACACACTCACTCTCTCACACACATGCAACCTCACTCACACAAACACACACACATGCACACACACACACACACACACACGCACGCACACACACGCACGCAGACACACACACACACACTCACTCACTCACACTCACGCACAATCATGCACACAGACACACACACAATATGCATACATATACACACACACACACGCAGACAAACACAGGCTCGCACGTGCACACAGAGGGGTGCGAATATGTTGAATGTGTCTCCTAGGTGATTACACAGGGGCACACCCACACTGTAACCGAGTGCACTGCCCAGAGAGGCCAGAGATCAGTGATGTAATGTGCCTGTGAACTACCCAGCACCCCCTCTGCCGTCCGGGCTAAGGCTCCTTTGATTCGTGGCCAGGCTCCGCTGCGTGTGGGGGAGGATGCCGATTGGAGGAGCCTCGTGGCTTGCCTAATGATCGCCTGCGAAGTTTGCGAAGGCGCCGGGGAGTCGTGTCTGGATCAAACCTCTCCGTCTTTCCAAATTGCCGAAAAACCTTTCTGGAAGATTTGTTCACACAATTCGGTTTTAACGCTCTCGCTTTTTCTTCTTCTTTCCTTCTTTCTTTTTTCTCCCCATTTTTGGTATCCAATTAACCCACTCCCTCATATATCTTATGAGTTTGCTGCCGTAGCCCTGAAAACGGCAGTGACATGTGGCTGGGCACCGCCTCCTCCGAGCCGGAACCCGCCAAGCCGTCACCGTAACTCCGGTATGCACACAGGGCCACTCCTATACGCAGCGAAATCACATCCGCCACCCTCCCCCCTCACCGAGGCGGACAGTCAATTGCCCGCCCCTAGTGGCACTCCCTACCAGAGCCGACTCTGGCGCGGCCGGTGGAATCAAACCTCGGTCGCAGTGGCCAGCGTCGAACATTGTGACCGCTAGACCACGAGGGAGCCCCCCCTCTCGCTTTTTAAGGTTCTGATTTTTTTCTTTTCTCTCCCTCATGGACGTAAAAACATCTGTTGTCTTGATATAGTGCCCCAACCCCCTACTTCCCACACACAAACATGGGGGGCACTACAGGTATTTGCTCAATTCACCCACCAGCACACCTGGTTCAACTATTCAACAGTCGTTAAGTACATTACATGACATTTTACATTTTAGGCATTTATCAGACGCTCTTATCCCGAGCGACTTACAGTTTACATTTTTTTTACATACAATCCATTTATACAGCTGGATATTTTACTGAAGCAATTCAGGTTAAGTACCTTGCTCAAGGGTACAACAGCAGTGCCCCACCTGGGAATTGAACCTGCAACCTCTGAGTTACAAGCCCAGTTCCCTGACCATTGCGCTACACTGCTGTCCTCAGTGTAGCGCAGGTAGTTAACTAGTTCACCCTGGTGCACTGTGGGTGGATACTGGACCAACACAGTCCCGGGGGGTTAGCGAGGAGAGGGTTGGGAAACCACTGCTATAAATCGTAATAATCTAAAAACGTGCTGTTTGCTTCTAAACGTTTATAAATGGCTGAACCTTTACAGATGGATAGTCGTTAGTTTTAATAACGCAGCCGACCCTCGTCCGTGCCTTTGTCTCGCTACAGTCATTAATGATTCAATTCGAAAAGGAGCTAAACAATGAAAAAATAGAGGATCAATATTCATAAAGGAGAGCGAATGTGTCCGTGTAAAAGCTAACATCGTGGATCAGGGTTCATTATCTACAAAGGAGCAACACGCACAAATGATAAATAATCACAATCAATAACAATGTACGGCATGTCCCCGTGCCTGCGTTCTCCCTCTCCCTTCAGGGGTTGGCCGCTTTGAGACTCTCGGCTTGGAGAGCCACCACGCATCGCACGCTTCTCAGATACGCTGGTTCAGAGTACACCGTCCCTGAGCAACACGTAAACGAACAAGAAAATAAACGTGATCAAGCTCCCTCTACTCCTCGCACCAGTCTCCCTGTTCTTCAGCGGCCATGGGCATGTTACCAGAGGCGTGTTACTGCACCTCGAACACAACTCAGGAGCACGCAGCCACAGGAGTCTGTGCTCCACCTCACTCCACCCACACTATGTTGGCATGTCTCCCTCCCCTCTCTCTCTTTCCCTCCCTCTCCCTCTCCCTTCCTCTCCCTCTCTCTTTCTTTCTCTCTCTGTCTCTCTCTCTCTCTCTCTCTCTCTTCTGTCTCTCTCCTCTCTCTCTCTTTCTCTCTCTGTCTCCCTCTCTCCCCTCCCTCTCCCCTCCTCTCTCCCCTCCCTCTCCTCTCCTCTCTCCCTCCCTCTCCTCTCCCCCTCCTCTCTCCCTCTCTCTCCCTCTCTCTCCCTCCCCCTCTCCTCTCTCCTCTCTCTCTCTCTCTCTCTCTCTCTCTCTCCCCCTCCCTATCCCTTCCTTGCTCTCTCTCTCCCTCTTTCTCATCCTCTCTCCCTCTTTTCCCTCTCACAACCTGTTGTTCTAATGCATAGGTTCACAGATTAACGCTGCTGTACATTTTCCGGCACGACCAACCATTTCAGAGACTCGGCTCTGAGAGCAGCCATGACCCCCCCAACTCCACCCAGCTCCCGTTGTTTCCACAAACGCCGGTCTCCACCAAAACCCCCGTCTGACGAGAGAGAGAGAGGAGAGAGAGGGAGAGAGAGAGAGGGGAGAGAGAGAGAGGGAGAGAGGAGAGAGAGAGAGAGGGAGAGGGAGAGAGGGAGAGAGAGGAAGGGAGAGAGAGAAAGAGAGAGAGAGAGAGGAGAGACAGAGAAAGAGAGAGACAGAGAGACAGAGAGAGACAGAGAGACAGAGAGAGAGAGAGAGAGAGAGAGAGAGAGGAGAGAGAGGGAAGGAGAGAGAGAAAAGAGAGAGAGAGAGAGAGAGAGAGAAGAGAGAGAGAGAAAGAGAGAGAGAGTGAGACAGAGAGAGAGAGAGACAAAGAGAGAAAGAGAGAGAGGGAGAGAGAGAGAGAGAGAGAGACAGAGACAGAGACAGAGAGAGAGAGAGAGAGAGAAGGCAAATAAGGATGATGGATCCTTAGCCGTGGGACGCAGAAAGGTCAGAGACGTTTTGCTCCCGTGCCTCCCTCCCACATCGTTTTCATAAATCATAAATCATAATCGATCTACAGGCTGGAGTGGGTGAGCCCGGCCCCCTGAGCGGCCGTCGCCTTCCACAGCGGAGAGAGGGGGGACAGAATGTTTTCGTGAGATGCCCCCCACGCCTTGTTCTGCACCTTCAATGAGGGGTGTGTGTGGGGGGGGATCTCATTACAACTGCTCTTCTCCCAAAACCAAACCCGCCTCCCAGAGAGGCGGCAGAACTAGATAATGATATACTTCAGCAGATCGCCCTAGCCAGGGTGCCCACTATTTCCAGACATTGTGATTAAATTCATTAGTCTAATTACCAAAGGTATTAAGGCCAGCGTTTTAGATGTTTTTACATGTTTTGGGAATCCAGGACAAAGATGTTCCAAATGATCATGAGATGATTAGGGGTGGTGATGGTCTGTCCTATCGACCCACGGTCCTCCTCCTGCTTTCAGCCTTTCTCTCTGGCACAGCCCCTCCCTTGTATGCATGTTGTGGTTTAATGTGTGTGTTGGGGTCCTGGCTCTTGAATCAATACAGAATGTGCGTGCGTGTATCCAATTGCAAGGGTATACAGGCGTGGAAACACACAACCGCACACATAAGTGCACGCACACACACACACACACACACACACACAGGCATGCACATTCTCTCACACACACATTCACGCACACGCTCCAAACACATACGCATGCGCACGTGCATGCATGTGCGCAAACACACACACACACACACACACAGATGCACACACGCACGCACTCTCTCTCACACACACATACATACAGGAACGCATGCACTCACAGATGCGCGTCCACTCACATACGCGCACTCGCATACGCACGCGTGCACACACATGCGCGAGCACACACACACACACATGCACACACACACACACACACACACACACACACACACACACACACACACACACACACACACAGTGCACGTTTGTGTGTGTGTGTGTTTATATAACATGCACATGTATCGGTATATGGATCCTGCCTGCGTGTGAAAAGTAAGTGATACATGAGTGGGTGGAACACGTCATCCTTTCTTCTTCTACTTCCAAGACCAGCTTTGCATCTAAAGTTCATTGTGATTATCCACACTAAAAAATTAATAAGAATTGACTGCAGAATTCCCTGGAATCCCCACTCGTCCTTCTATCCAGCACAGGTTTATTATCCTCAAAACAAGAAATATAGGACGGCGAGATACACCCCAAACCCCCATAAACCCCTGCTCCAGTATTTCAGGATCCTGGTGCTGCACACTGAAACCAACATAGTAATGGATGAGCTCCATGCATGCGGAGTGAAAGGGATAATGAAGGAATAATACAAGAAACGCAAAGCGTCTTAATACGGTGTTGGGCCACCGCAAGCCATCAGAACAGCTTCAGTGTGCCTCGGCATAGATTCTACAAGTGTCTGGAGCTCTACTGGAGGGATGCAACACCATTCTTCCATGAGAATTTCCATCATTTTGTGTTTTGTTGATGGTGGTGGAAAACGCTGTCGCAGGCGCCACTCAAGAATCTCCCATAAGTGTTCGGTTTGGTTGAGATCTGGTGACTGAGACGGCCACGGCAAATTATGCACCACCGCGCCAGGCTGCAGGCCACGGCTGGCACCGGCACAGTCATAATTTGAGACCAGACCAGCCGGTAACCACACTGAAGACCATGGCTTTATGAAGACCGTGTCACTTCATAAACCCTATTCGTTACGGTCAGGGTTGGGGTCGATTCAATTTCAATTCAGTAAAATGAAACATTAGTACATAACGTTCCATGAGGATTTTTGCAATTGATTAATTTAATTTTTCTTTTTCTGAACTGGCTTAATTGAAATGGAATTAACCTCATTGACCCTGATTATTATCATTATTGGGTTAAATGCCACCTTGCCAGCCGTTCAGTTTGCTTGCTGTTTGCCCACGGGGCACATGCTCATCCAAGTTCTCTTCTCACAGACAGACGGTCATGTTAACCTTCCAGGATGACTGCTTTTAAAACACAAACACCAATGGCGGTTTTTTTAGAACGTGAAGGGAAAGTGTTCAGTTGGAAAGTGTCTGGCCAGGTGCGTGCTTCCATCCAATATAACGTTTGCGTTTATAAAATGCCACCCATAAAATGATAACTTTAAGTTGGGATTATTATTGTGGTCTGGAAGTGAAGAGCTGACCTTAAAAGCGTCGTTTTCAACTGTCCTTGTCTGTAGTAACACTTCTGCGTGACGACGCGATCTGACTGCATCGCTCGTAGCTAGCATCGCCTGTAGCTACTTTGCGTTAGCATTGGTTGGTGTTCAGTCTCTCAGTACGTTAGAATAATTGTCCCGTTAATAACAGTAAATAGACTTACCTGGTCCTTAGCTTTCCCTCTTCTCAATCCACGCGTCATGGTGTAGCGGGGGAATCTCCGCATTTAAAACGTTTTCTCTTCTGGTTTTTCCTGGCCGGCTTCCCGACATGTAAACACAAAGTGCACGTCCAATTACCTCTCGTTAGTTTTCACATTTGGTCTTGTAGTTCCCTTTTTGTTGTTGTTAAAGGACAGTGATTACGATGCTGGGGAAAACTGTGTTCGTCATTTAAGGGCATCCAGTGTGTTTTGTTTGTAAGATAACTGATAACTGAACGAATATGTTATGAAACGTGCCTGAGACTGTTTTGGTGAAGTTCGCCTGGGCAATGCGCGCGCCTGCCGTGCTCCATTTTAAGGTGCTGGGTTGTGGTGTGTGCGCCATTGGGTGTCAAACCAGACAACTCAGACGGGTTGCCCGTATAAAAAATTGTTTTACACTATTTTGGAGGTATACGGCCGTGTAAGGCGGGTCTTGGCGAGTACGTCTCTCTCTATCTAAAACGATGTCAACAGTATTAACCTTTCCATTATTTTATTGAAATATACATACATTTTATAATTTTTCATAAAATTGGACTGGTCGGAAACCATTGAATTAAGTTGTTTTTGCGTATTAACGTTATCTTTGTACACAAATTCATTTTCTAAATGTATAGGTGAAATCTTAATGCAAATCTGAGGTTGCTAACCATTTTAATTCCTGGCCATAATGTGTTCTGTGTATGTCCCACACACAGGTAGCTGCCAAAATAAAGGAAACGCCAACATAACATAATGTAATAATATGACACCATGAGCTGCCAGAACAGCTTCAGTGCGCCTTGGCATAGATTCCACAAGTGTCTGGAACTCTATTAGAGGGATGCAACACCATTCTTCGACGAGAAATTCCATCATTTGATGTTTCATTGATGGAGGTGGAAAACACTGTCTCAGGTGCCACTCCAGAATCTCCCATAAGTGTTCAATTGGGTTGAGATCTGGTGACCGAGACGGCCACGGCATATGGGTTACATCGTTTTCATGCTCATCAAACCATTCAGTGACCTCTCGTGCCCTGTGGATGGGGGCATTGTCATCCTGGAAGAGACCACCCCCATCAGGATAGAAATTCTTCACCATCCTTCCGCGTGGCCCAGTGGCTACAACGTTCGACGCTGGCCACGAAGACCGGGGTTCAATTCCCCGTCTCGCCAGAGTCGGCTCTGGCCGGGAGCGCCACCAGCGGCGGCGATTGGCTGTCCACCCCAGGGAGGGGGGAGGGAAGCCGACATGACGTTCGCTGTGCATAAGAGTGGCCCTGTAGTACCGGGTTACGGTCGACACTTGGCGAGTGCCGTCTCGGAGGAGGCGTTACTTTGCCTTTGTCACTACCGGTCGCAGGACTACAGCAGCGAACTCACATTACTAGGAGGGGGGGTTGACATAGAAATAGCGGGTCTAATTGGCTAGCATATTGGGAGAAAAATGGGAGAAAAATCAGAAATGATAAAGAAATTCTTCACCATAGGATGAAGGCAATCACTCAGAATGGCTTTGTATTTATTGGTGCTTACCTTGCCCTCTAAGGAGTTGAGTGGACCTAAACCACGCCAGGAATACGCACCCACACCATAACAGAGCCGCCAGAACCCTTCATTTACTCATGTGTTTCCTTTATTTTGGCAGCTACCTGTACATTGAATATGCAATGTTGGTAATCATCATTTTTATCATGTTGTGGACTTTCAGTGCCATGGTGTTTGAATGTAATTACCCGACCCTCTTCGTCAGCATTGCCTCATTGGTCTCCTGGGGGTATAGGCTACATAAGCAGGGATGCACATAAGTGATACGCCAGTACGCATACACATCCTCGAAAGTTAACTGCGTATCAAGCAAGACGACAAACTTTTGAAACATATACATGACTTTAAGTTTGATCAGTCCATCACTGGTAAGTTGTGTATGTTTCAAAAGTTTGTCATCTTGCTTAGTACGCAATTAACATTAGAGGATGCGATTAACGTTTGAGGATGAGAATGCGTACTGGCGTACCACTTAAGTGCACCCAGGCAGTCACTGGGGGTAGAGGACTGCCCGTTAAACCAAAACTTACATTTTACATTTACATTTTAGGCATTTAACAGACGCTCGTATCCAGAGCGACTTACACAGTTTACATTTCTTTACATACAATCCATTTATACAGCTGGATATTTTACTGAAGCAATTCAGGTTAAGTACCTTGCTCAAGGGTACAACAGGGAGAGTGTCCTCTTGCCCCCCCCCCTCCCCTCCACCCCCCAGCCAGCACTGTGCATCTGCATCTCAGGGGCTGTGAAGACAGTGGGAGTGTGAATTCTCTTAACTGCTCAGATAATAGGATTGTATTCTTTTCACACTTCCCACCCAATCCCACGCTCCACTGAAACTTTGTGAAATGCCAAACCATGCCCTCAGACAACAACAAAAACAACAACAACAAAAACAAGAAGAAGAAGAAGAAGACGACCGCATTCTCGGGCCCTGTTGCATCACATTGTTGTCAATAATTAAGTACCTGAGTGCTTTCATAGCGCAAACAAAGCGCAGTAGTAGTATAGAGAAGAATAATGTGTTGTTGTTGTTGTTGTTAACTTTTCTGCCATTATTTTCAGTTGTGAATCGAATGTTCAATTGAAATAGACTGTTGGATGTCTGATTTGGAGCCGTGATAAGACCCACCTCTGCTGGAACTACTTCACAGCCGTGCATTATGATGTTTCTGTGTGATGAGTGAAGAGCGACTTCAAATAAGTCAGTCAATAAGCAAAATGTACAACAAAAGTTGTAAATGTTACATTACATTACATTACATTACATTACATTACATTACAGGCATTTGGCAGACGCTCTTATCCAGAGCGACGTACAACAAAGTGTTAACCGTAGTCAAGAACAGTTTAGCTGAAAGCCACCCTAGTGGGAAGTACAGTTCCTGGGTGCTAGGAGCAACCACATAGTTAAACTAGGACCCTGTAAGTAAATCTGTAGCCACAATTCAACGGTAGCAATAAAGCAATCAATGCAGAAAATAATGCCTAAGCCTAATACAATACATAAACAAGTAGACGTGTAAAACTAAGCAACTATGTCCCTAAGTTAACAAAAACTGGACTACGGGGAGAGGTGCACCCTGAAGAGGTGAGTCTTCAGTCGTCGCTTGAAGGTGGCCAGGGTCTCGGCTGTTCTGACTTCCACAGGAAGGTCATTCCACCATCGTCATACACCATTAAATGTAAACTTTAAATGGATTTGGTATAGAGGACACCTGCAGAAAGACTATGGGGTCTTGTTACTGCACCACTCCATGTAATCTGGGAAAGATCGCCAGTTGAGGTAGGATGCATTTGACCGATTCTGAAAAGATAACCACCATGGATCACAAGCAATCCTCCTATTTCTGAACCCCCCACCCCACCTCTATTTGCCTGTGGCTAATTGAACAGCCACAGGCGTTTCTCATAGAAGACGTATCCAATTCCAGTAGGTTGTCAGGCAGAGCTTGCGAAAGGGGGTGAGGCCCTAATAAATGTGAAGGGAGACAGACTGAGTGAAAGACAACCAAACGACTACTGAGCTTTTGCCAATTATCTCACCACTTGCTATGCAAATGATCCCCTTTATAACGGCCCGGAGAGGCAGGAGAGGGTCAGCCGGCAGGAGAAGAAGAAAAAAAGGGGGAAATGTTCGCTTTAATCATCACGGGCTCTGGGAAAAAAATCTAAAAGAGCGCAAGACGAGGTAAACCTTTGATCATTTGATCATGTGAGGCTGTGTGATTTATCACGCCCTACGAAGAAGTCAATTTTACTGAAATCGCGTGTGCGTGTGTGTGTGTGTGCGCCCACGTGTGTGTGTGTGTGTGAACACGTACAAATAATGTTCACGGAGGCAGTGTGCAAACAGTAATTATTCCACAAAACCAGCCCTCCAGCCCACAGCTGGAGACCCAAACACGTCGCGCGAGGGGAAGCACGCGGTAACAAGGTGCTGAAATGGACATTAATCATTCACATCGCTCTCGGCTGTGAGGGCTAACGGGGAAGGAGCCAGGATTGGATCGTCCTCATTGCCCCCAGGGCCGCAATCATGTTCCCCCGGTTCCCCTCGTTAGGATCGTCACAGACCAGCAGAGCCCCAGTTACGCTTGCGCTCATTAGGGGGCCATTAAGCCATAAAAAATCGAACCGTGCGCTGACCCCCATGCTTAGATATGAAGCGGGGTGTGGGGGGGGGGGGTGGTGGGGGCTGGCTGTCACTCATCCGCTCTGACACAGACACATAATGGCCTGGAGTGGCACCCCGCTCCTTTTCAGGAGTCGGGATGTCTCGGCGAGAGGAGCACTGGCACAAAGGTTTCCGCGATGCGCCGTCGGACAAAAGGCCCCCGGGCTTCTCCACATTCCTGTTCTCTGGGGCGGCACCTCCGTCCGCCGAGTGGAAATTCGGACACGAAATTCTATCAAAAAAATGTTAACAAAAGAAAAATGAAAGAAAAGAAAGGAACCCATTTTCTTTGATGCGTGAAATAAAAGGGGAAATTAAATCGAGGGGGGAGCAGGCCACGAAGAGTGACGGAAAGAGAAAGGGAGACTGAAATAAGAAGGCTTTATGGGAGGATGGGAGGAGAGAGACGAGGGCAGGAGGCACATATATATATATATATATATATATACACACACACAGTGGGTATAAAAAGTGTTCACCCCCTTTGGCAGTTTTTAGACTTTATATTAGAATGCCATTTTCTTACTTCATGGAATCAAAATGTTTTTAAATTGGGATTTCTTGCCACTGATCGACACAAAATGCTGTAACAAAAAAAACGACTAAATTTTTCTTAATTAATTACAAATACAAAAATCCAGGCCTTGAGGTCTGCTGTGTCTGCAGGTATTTGCTCCAACCATGCACTACACCACCTGATTTCACTAATTACCTCACCTCCTGGACCAAGGAGGTAAACTAATTATTCTAAATCAGGTGGTGTAGTGGGTGGTTGGAGCAAATACCTGCAGACACTGCGGACCTCAAGGCCTGGATTTGAATCCCCCTGATATATATATACACTGTATATGTGTATGCATATACGTATATATATATATATTATTAATATTTTTCAAAAGAAGAAACCAATAATGGAGTGGGGGAAAGTAAACAAAGGCACATGAAAAAAAAAGAAAAGGAAGAGAGAGAAGAAACAAACAAACCACAGAAATCAAATGTAGTGCGAGCACGAGCACAAGCACAGCAACCAACGCAGTGGGATATTGGAATCCGAGGCCAGAGACAGAGAGAGAGAGGCGAGGGGAGGGGTCGACTCCTCCTCCTCCTCCTCTCCCGGCCCACCCGAGCAGCGGGACGAGGCTCGGGGAGCGCGCGTCAGCCCTAGCGCACGGCTATAAATAGCAGCCGTCGCCATCGTAAACACTCGCGTCCTCCGGCAGCCAGCGTGACTCACGCTCATCTCGCTCATTACGGCGCGCGCCGAACGTTCCGTCTTCTGAAAAGATGAATGAAGGCGCCGTTATTACCGCGTTTAACGGGGGTCCTCCCAGTGGCGTCATTTCAGCAAAAGGCAAGGTATGGCAAGGGACGGTGTGGGGGGTGCCCCCCCTTGGTGGACATTTTTGGTCAAATCAGTTGTGCAATAGTCAATTTTGGTGAGTTGTTTCTGTACAATTTACTTATAGGTAACATTAATAAACAAAGGAAACAACTACAGTATGTAACTAGTAAACCTATTTTTTAATTCCAGTGGATCATAATGATATAGTGTTATACAAATCTTTTTTTTGTGACATGATAAGCGCTACAGGACCTCCTCAGCGTAAGGCACGTTAGCTAGCTAGCTTGTTAGCTTCACAATCGCGGGTGACGTTAAGTCCGGTTTTTCATTAAAATAACATATAGAACGTGTTCGTATTGACACAACATGACATGGACTTGTTCATGAATATGTTACATTTTAATGAACAGTATTATGGCGTTTATACAGTTTGTTTAACCCACCTGAATGAATGCGAATAACGGACATGGTTTTTGAGTTACCTTTGTGGAGCGGATAAAATCACATAAAATGACAAAATGTAGGCTATTTGAGATTGATTTAAAATAAAAAATGTGGCTAGAAGCCAAGGTATGGCTAGTGCCATACCTTGCCATACCAAAACGACGCCCCTGGGTCCTCCTGTCATTGTGGTGCTCTGATTAGTGGCTTCGGCGGCGCCATGTTTACGCCGACGGCTTTTTTTAAACGGCTGCCTTCTCGACAACATCCTCTCACCGCTGTGATTGGCTCTGGGTATTTTGCTTTGTGGCGTTGCGTTGCGTTGCGTTGGTTTAATTCTTGCTTTCGCCCACTGAAATAGGCCATTTAAAAAAAGGAAAGAGGAATACCAGGCCAGTGGGTCTCCCGGTAATAACGTAGATGGCTTCTCCCCCCCACCCCCCCCCCCTCCCCAGAGCTCCCGCGGTAAACGTTTCCCAACATTCGTCTCGGCGAGTCCACACGTTCAGCACTCCTCCATTTGACGCTTTAGCCTCTCTGTTAGCTGGTGGAAAGTGTGATTATTCCTGCCCATTGACCTGGGAGAACGTGCCAGGTCCCCCAGCCCCACCCCCACCCCGCCTGACTCACTCAGAGCCCAGAGCCCCACAGCACAACCCCTGCCACTCGACACACTCTGATCGTCTCTGCTAGATTAACTTCTCTGAAATGATGAAGTTCCCCCTCACCACACACACGCACACACATCTCTGCACACGCACACACACACACACACACATCTCCACACACACTCACACACACACATGCACACACACACACACACACATCTCATGCACACACACACACACACACATCTCGGCACACGCAGGCACACACACACATCTCTACACACATGCACACACACACACACACATCTCCACACACATGCACACACACACACACTCACACACATGCACACGCACACACACACACACATACATCACCACACACAGGCATACACGCACACACACACTGATGTGAAGTACCAGTCTATATTGCGTAGAGGAAGAGGCCAGAAAAAGGACGTACAATAATATGCTAATATACCAACTCTGGGGGGGGGGGGCAGAAAACGAATCATGAAACCCTCTAAGCGTCACAATCTAAACAGCAGGCCAATCCGCCAAATTAAAGCTGTACACTCATTTTATATGCCATTAAGATATTAACCCGTACCATTTATGAATCAATTTACCAATCTCCTTTATTATAAACTGCAAACTGAAGAATCCCTGAGGCTCTGATATTACTCATGGTGAATGACTACCCATCCCAGAGGACAGATTTTCCAGTGATTCACTCCGTATCTGAATTCTCCTTCCATCCGGCCAAGCCACTTTGCTTATATCAAGGAACAAGCAGGAAATGGAGATAAAAATACATATATACCACCAATCTCACATTTTATTATATATACAATGGGGGAAATAAGTATTGAACACATCAACATTTTGTCCAGTAAATGTATTTCCAATGAGCCTATTCAAGTGAAATTTGCACCAGACTTTGGTATTAACTCAAAAAATCCAGACAAAAAATCTAAACATTAAAGTCCATATGTAAATAACGTTAGGTGTAATAAAGTGGAATGAAACAGTAAAAAGTATTGAACACACTAAGAAAAAGCAGTACACCACAGCAAGGAAAGGCAAGGAACCAGCTGAAAACCATAACTAATTAGGAGGCAACTCTACCTCCAATCTGTGCTAATTAATGTCAGCTGGGTTACAATATATTGATGGGCTATAAAAGGTTTTTTTTGTTACCAAGGTGCCACACAAGAAACATCTGATGATGGGTAAAAGCAAAGAGCTCTCTCAAGACCTTCGCAACCAGATTGTTGCAAAACATGAAAATGGATTTGGCTACAGACGTATTTCACAACTTCTGAATCTTCCAGTAAGCACCATTGGGGGCATTATCCGTAAGTGGAAGCAACATCACTCCACCATCAACTGGCCACGCACAGGAGCTCCTTGCAAGATTTCTGATCAGGGAGTCAGAAGGATACTTAGAAGAGTAGCCAAAGAGCCAAGGACCACTAGGAAAGAGCTCCAGAAAGACTTGGAGGCAGCAGGTACAACTGTGACAGAAAGGACAGTAGGCAATGCACTCCACCGCCATGGCCTCTGTGCACGCTCAGCCCGCAAGACTCCACTACTGAAAAAAAGACATGTTGAAGCTTGTTTAAAGTTTGCCAAACAACATTTGAACAAGCCAGTGAACTACTGGGAGCATGTACTCTGGTCAGATGAGACCAAAATTGAACTTTTTGGCTGTCACACTACACACCATGTTTGGAGGAGAAATGGCACTGCACATCACCCGAATAACACTATACCAACAGTGAAGTTTGGAGGTGGAAGTATCATGATGTGGGGCTGTTTCTCCTCTCGTGGTACTGGCAGACTTCATATCATTAAAGGAACAATGAATGGAGCCATGCACAGAGAGATTCTTGAGATGAACCTGCTGCCATCCACCAGGATGCTGAGGATGAGACGTGGGTGGACCTTCCAGCAGGACAACGATCCAAAGCATACAGCAAAGGAAACTCGCAATTGGTTTCAGAGAAAGAAAATCAACTTGTTGGAATGGGCCAGTCAATCACCTGACTTAAACCCAATTGAACATTTGTGGAAGCATCTGAAGATCCAGATTCACAAGAGGGCCCCCCGCAATCTTCAAGATTTAAAGACAATCTGTGTAGAGGAATGGGCCAAAATCACACCTGAATACTGCAGGCGATTAGTTACTTCATACAGAAAGGGCCTTGAAGCTGTCATTACAAACAAAGGCTTCTCCACTAAGTATTGAATTAATTTCATTTAGTGTGTCCGGTTTCTTCCCACAGTCCAAAGACATGCACGTTAGGCTAATTGGAGAGTCTAAATTGCCCGTAGGTATGAGTGTGTGAGTGAATGGTGTGTGTGCCCTGCGATGGATTGGCGACCTGTCCAGGGTGTATTCCTGCCTCTCGCCCGGAACGCATGCTGGGATAGGCTCCAGCCCCCCCCCGCGACCCTGACCAGGAATAAGCGGCTTAGATAATGGATGGATGGATGGATGGTGTTCAATACTTTTTTCCTATGTCATTCCACTTTATTACACATCACTTTATTTACATATGGACTTTAATGTTTCGATTTTTTGTCTGGATTTCTTGAGTTAATACCAAAGTCTGGTGCAAATTTCACATGAATGGCCTCATTGGAAATACATTTACTGGGAAAAATGTTGATGTGTTCAATACTTATTTCCCCCATTGTATATATATACAGTATATATATATTTTTTTGTACTTTACTTGTCAGGCAAGGCGAGAGAGACAAAGGTCAGGGCGAAAGTCAGAGAAAAATGGAAAGAAATTGAAGTTCTATCATGGCTGTCATCCAATCGGATGCTTTTGTGTGGAAAGAGAGAGAGACAGAGACAGAGAGAGAGACAGATGACAATTTAGTAGCCAATTACACCCCCTATTTATTTCGATTTACCCTCCCAACACGGGTTTGTCACTCATCTCTACGAGGCAAGCTAATTCTCTGAGGGCAGCGAACTCCGCTTCCTTCTAAACGGAATTCGCCCACCCACATTCTGGAGACACCCTTACGTGCTTCCCAGTGGACCCTCCCCCCTTCCCCTGGGGCAGACAGCCAAATGCCGCCCCCGATCAGGGCTGACGACCGGGTCCGGTCTGGTAGAGACGGGTTTCGAACCGTATCCCTGACAGGCAGTGTACACTCGTATCGGACCAGCCCTAAAATGATGCCTTAGAGCGCTACGCTATCCACCGCCCCGGACTATCCACTAAGGTCTTTATTCAACATTTGTTAAAGAGCATAGTTTGGATTATCCCGAACAAGATTAAAAAAGGAAAACAAGTGGCAAAAAAACTGAAGGAGAGAAAGGGAAGCAAGGGGAAGAGTGAACAACTGGATGAGGAAAACAGATGTAGAAATTAAAATGGTTGGTCACAGTTCGCACAAAGCAAGTACTCCTAAGGTATTCCTAAAGCCTTCACCAAACAGGACATTACTTACATCTTAATAAATCATTCATAAGCAAACTTTTGAAGTCTGCCATTACGCGTGTCGTGCAAAAATGCTTTTGGCAAATGTGACATAACACACGATGGTGCTTGACCCCAAAGCCAAACATCTGAGCAAAATTTCAGCTCATGTGCACATGCGCATCTGTAGCAGAGGTTGTAACATGGTAACGAAGGTGTTGTACATGTTATTCTTTAAGGCTTTAGGAACATACATTTCGATCTATTTTCATCCTCAATAAACATTGCCACGGGGTAAAACTGTTGTGCTGTAGACACCCCAGCTACAAACAAGTGGTTTGTAAAGCCCATTTTTTTCAATTAATTTCAGATTCCAGGAATCTGTGGGACTCCATTGGGAAATAACACATGTGGATGGTGGCGGGGGGTCGTTGGAGGAAGACATCTGATGGATTAGCACCTGCGGGGGATTCTGCTGATGCACTGTCCTCCAGATTATTTAATACTGCTAGCCCCCTTTGTCTGGATGACAGCCATTGAGAGCAAATAACACCAGCAATATATACAGGTGAGTGTACGCGAAGCCCAGGTGAAAACCCAAATGCAGTCAGGTATTTATTATTATTATTTTTTTAACAGAGACAATTATAGGATCGCAACAAATAACAGGGCCAGAGTAGTGTTACATCTTGGTGAGTGGCTGAGTTTTGGCTTCTGGGGAAACACACATTGTGTGCATGTCAAGTCAGAGTCAAGAGGTCAAGCCAGGGGCTGCTAATGATTTAATTGAGATGATTAATGGCTTGTCAATCACGACCAACCAATTATTATTTATTATTGTTGCTGGTATTACTACTACACACTATTAAAGCCTGCTACTACAATTTAAAAAATGCTAAGGAGAATGTTGGGAATGTGAGTAATACTGAGTAGGCTGGCAGTGTAGTGTATTGGCTAGGGAGCTGGGCTTGTAACAGGTTGCTGGTTCAATTCCCAGGTGGGGCACTGCTGTTGTACCCTTGAGCAAGGTACTTAACCTGAATTGCTTCAGTAAAATATCCAGCTGTATAAATGGATTGTATGTAAAGAAATGTAAACTGTGTAAACTGGATAAGAGTGTCTGCTAAATGCCTGAAATGTAAATGTAAAATGCAGAACAAGTGCATGCGTACGCCCCCTTCGCCACTCACGCAAGAGTACACATTCCTTGCTGTGGCTCCTGCACGCCTCTTACGGGAGCCAGTCAAGGCGCCGCTCTGTTGTAGTGTAAGGAGCACGACCAAGTGCGTCTCTGGGGCTGGAAGGGTTCCAGGCAGCCCTCACGCAACGCAGATAAGAGCCAGAAGCACCGAGAGGCACTCACGCTTACCCGTCTAGTGTCCTTCATCAGAGTCCCCCCCACAACCCCCCCTGTTAATTATTCCCGCGGGCGCCGAGAACACTGCGTCTCGTCAAAATCACATACTAATCCTCCTCTGGCGATTAGCAGCTCGTTCACGGACAAGAAAGTAAACGTCGATAAAGGAACACTGAGACACTAAAACAACCCCCCCTCCTCGCCGCTTCCCCCGGTCGACTGCTTCTGAGAAGCTGGCGGAGCGCCGGTATCCTGGTTTTAATCCGGCAGCGGAGATCGTATCGCCGTATTCATTTAACCTTCGCTTCATTGAGGCCTCGAGTGTGACGATCAGGATAAGGACCCAGACGCAGATCAGGATAAGGCAAAAGAGTCGTTTATTAGGAAGCAGGAGTCAAAACCAGGAATCAGATGTTGCGAAGGTACAGAATCAATGACCAGAGAGTAGTCACAAAAAGGCAGTCGAAAAAGTCAAAAAACAGGAAGGCAGAAAGGCAAACAGACAGAATCGCTAGGCAGGCTCGGAGTCGTAAACAGAAGGGATGTCTCGGAAAAATCAATAAACACTGGCTGAATAAGAGTAGGCACAGGGAATAAGGATCAACGTTCTGACGGGGAAGGAACATAAACGCGGAACAGATATACAAAACGGAAAGGGTAAAACAATAGGAATCAGGTGTGACTGGGAGGAGAGAGAGGTAGGAACACAGGTATAAACAATGGGAATCGTTAAACCAATAAGAGGGACAACGCAAGACACGGACTGGGAAACATACAAACATATAGACAATAAACGACCTGGGAAATCAGGCAGACACGTGCATAGCTAAAGGGGAGGAATGCAAAGAGAGAAGCTGCGTGCGAATGAAAGGGAAAGTGAAAAGCTAACAGGGATACGATAATAAGCGAGAAAGACAGCGATAGTCAGAAGCGTGAGATAATTAGTGATTAGTAGTGTTAGTAACTTAATCTAAATCCCTAATGTTAGTAGATTAGTTGGTTAGTACTATATACATCTAACTAATATATACAAAGTGCAATCTAGAAAGTAAGAAGGAAGAAAACGAGATAATAAGCGAAGACGGAAAAAACCTGAAATGTTTAACTTCCCGAAGTGCATGACAAGACAAGGAGTGGATCTCTAAATAAACGGAACAAAGACAGACAGGGACCAGAACGTGACAGAACGATGAAAATGCAAAACAGAATAAAGAATAACGAATCAGGACTGATGAAAAATAAACAAAGTACAAAAACAAACAGAACAAATACTCAGAACATAACATCGAGACTTAGGTTCAGGTTCTAAACCCCAAGTGCGTTGTGTACGCCAGAAAAGAAAAAAAAAGTTAATTGTTATTGTATGTATTTACGTTTGTGCCATAATTCATAGTTAGACCCCGTGGTGCGCGTACACGGTCTCTAGTCTTCTGAGAGTGTGGTTCTCCCCAGGTCTGTCGCTGGTTGACTCATATAACTCATGTGGACGCATCTACTTTCTCTCGCAATTGAAGTCGCTCTGACTAAGAGCACCTGCCAAATTAACTTAATGTAATGTAATGTGACATCGAATCTCTTTGCATCTTTTCAAATCAATAACAGCCATATCTACAATTATTTATATTTTTGGTCACATTATTTCCTCCGCCCCCCTTGTGACAGACTTCAATGATTAGACATCCCTGACCGCAAGACAGGGGAAAAATTAAAACATATTTGATGGAGAGCGAAAGAAATTCCACTGTGCGTCATCAATAACTCTTTTCATCAAAGTCACATATTCCACAAACGCTGTTGGCTGTCGCAGTCGCCCCTCTTCGTCGCACGCGCCATCTGCGTCGCCATGCGCTACCCGCGAGGCTGCCGCGTTCAAGGGTCACCCGGGAAATTAATCTCACCCATACACACAACGATTTGGAGCTTCCCTAAATCTGCCCGGTGGACCGAGGCGCTCTCCTAACTGCTGTCCCTCTCGCCCGTCGGTTAGTAACTGCCGTTTTCGATTGTGATTGGCACCGGAGCAATACCCACTTCCTGCGTTCTAATTGAGTGATGTCGCGCGCTGTGTTCCCTCCTGCTAGGCGTCGAGCTGCAGTGCGCATCGTGTTTTTTCCTCCTCCGTTCGATCCCTGCGCTGAACTCTACTAATGCTCCGTAAATTGCCACCGACGAGGGCTCCGCCAGCTAAATTACGAGGAACAAATAACCGTTTCCTTTATATTGCGGACAAAATTATTATATATATATATATATATATTTACAATCATCTTGACGGTGATTTCTCATTGACTTATTAATCTAGCTTCTCCGCGGTCTAACGGTCTTATTGCGGGAAGGGGGTGCAGGGCTGGGGGGGCATTTCAATTCAAACTTCCTCCTGTTCCTCCTCTGGCACCAGGGTTGAGGAGAACAGAAAAAACACACAGTGCAAAATTGCCAATTTAACAGGCAGAATAAAAGTTCATTTTCACTAATGTGAGAAATAAACAGTCGTTTTTTGGGAGGGAGGGGGGAAGGGGAGCTGAATACAGAGATGAAGAGGAGGCTGGGAATATTGGTGCTGCAATTCTGAGGGTTGCATTACAACACGCAGTGCTGCTAAAGCAGTCTGGCAGAGAGGATAGAGAATTCTAGCATATCACATATTTTAACATTAACTATTTACAAAATACATGAAACAATAGTAATAATAATTATAATAATATTAATACTGTAATAATAAGCATGATTTTAAATGGAAGGATTCTTCTTTCTTTTTTCCTGTTTTTCTCTCAATTTGGTAGCCAATTACACCTTCTATTTATTTTGATTTATGCTCCCACACGAGCCGGTAAGCTAATTCTCCATGGACAGCTAATTCTCCATGGATAGCGAACTCCGAGATGTAATTTGCCCATCCACGTTCTGGAGACTCCTTTACTCTGGGCCGGCTCACCCTTCTCCCAATTTAGTAGCCAATTAATCCCGCTACTTTTTTTATGTCAACACCCCCCTTAAGGTTTGTGTTTTTTATTTATTTATTTTAATTTTGTGAGTTCTCAATTTGCCGAATTAGTCCTGTCGATCCCCTAGTAAGTGACAAAGTCCTGCAAGTAACGTCTCCTCCGAGACAGTACTCACCAGGCCGTCGACTGTAACCCAGTACTACAGGGCCACTCTTATGCGCAGCGAACGTCATGTCGGCTTCCCTCCCCCCTCCCTGGGGCAGAGAGCCAATCGTCGCCCCCTGGTGGCACTCCCGGCCAGAGCCGATTCTGGCGGGATGGGGAATCGAACCCCGGTCTCTGTGGCCAGCATCGAACGCTGTAACCACTGGACCACGCGGAAGGCCCCGAACCTTTGTGTTTTAGTGCTGGGTTAATATATGCCATTTAGTGGAGCGAAAGCCTGCACCCACACCGTCTGGAACCTTCCAAGCCCACAACCCACAACCCACCTAATTAGCGACTGCATTTTCTGTGACCCAGCCGCCCCACCCCTTATGCAATATGCACGACACATGCTCAAATATGGAATTAAGATGCATTTCAGCACCCGTCAAAACGTCTGCATGTACAGTAACTAATGTGGTATTGTAATTTATCAGTAAGAACAGAGGAACAGAAGAATACATAATGACGAGAACAGGCTGTTCGGCCCATCTAGGCTCATCATGTCCTAGTCTAACGTACTTTATCCAGCACTGCACCAAGCCTGGACTTGAATAGCCTGAGTGTTTCTTCCTACACTACATGACCTGGCAAGCTGTTCCAGGCATTGACTTAACTCTCTGTGCAAAAAAAGTACTTCCTGATATCAGTGCGGAATCTACCTTTAACTACTTTTCACCTGTGCCCTCTTGTTCTGCGAACTGAACACAACTTGAAAAATCTTTCACTTTGTTAATCCATTCGATTAATTTAACAACCTCCAAATCCTCCCCTTTAGTGTCCTATTGCTAAACTTGAATAGCTTGAGCGTCTGAAGTCTATCCTCATAACCTTTACCTTTCATATCAGGTACCGATTTAGTTCCCTTCTTTATAATTTTCAAGAGCTTCTATATCTTTCTTGTAGCGTGGTGCCGAGAACTGCACACAATACTCTAAGTGAGGTCTGACAAATGCATTATAAGATCAATAGAACCCCCTTTGATTTAAACTCAATACTTTTTGCTATGTATCCCAGCATCCTGTTGGCTTTTTTCACTGCTGTAGCAGATAGCTATAGCTGCTTTGATGCAGATAGACTTTGATCAACTTCAACTCTCAAGCCTTTTGAATTGAACACATTCTAATTGTTCTCCTACCATAAAATACTCCTGTCTAATGTTTTTATTTCCCACATGCATAACTTTACATTTAGCAATATTGAATGTCATCTGCCATGTGTCGGCCCACTTCTGGATTTTGTTTAAATCATCTTGGATGATTGATTCCAAACTGTTTGCAAAGTTTTGTATTATCTGCAAACTATTTTTGCTACTAACATCCATATCAATATCATTTATGAAAAGAAGGAAACAGAGGCCCCAGCACTGAGGGGTCATAAATCAGATATGACCCCTCCTACCGTTACTCTTTGTATTCTACCCTGCAGCCAATTATGAATTATTAACCACTCTGAAATAACTCCTGTAGTTCCTAATGAATTCATTTTGACAATGAGCCTCTCATGTGGAACCTTAGTCAAATGCTTTTTGTCCAAATATATAATATCATATATATATATATATATATACACTGCCCGTCCAAAAAAAAAGTCACACACTAATATTTCGTTGGACCGCCTTTAGCTTTGATTATGGCACGCATTCGCCGTGGCATCATTTCGATAAGCTTCTGAAATGTCACAACATTTATTTCCATCCAGAGTTGCATTAATTTTTTGCCAAGATCTTGTATTGATGATGGGAGAGTCGGACCGCTGCGCAAAGTCTTCTCCAGCACACCCCAAAGATTCTCAATGGGGTTAAGGTCTGGACTCTGTGGTGGCCAATCCATGTGTGAAAATGATGTCTCATGCTACCTGAACCACTCTTTCACAATTTGAGCCCGATGAATTGTGGCATTGTCATCTTGGAATATGCCCGTGCCATCAGGGAAGAAAAATTCCACTGATGGAAAAACCTGGTCATTCAGTATATTCAGGTAGTCAGCTGACCTCATTCTTTGGGCACATAACATTGCTGAACCTAGACCTGACCAACTGCAGCAACCCCAGATCATAACACTGCCCCCACAGGCTTGTACGGTAGGCACTAGGCATGATGGGTGCATCACTTCATCCGCCTCTCTTCTTACCCTGATGCGCCCATCACTCTGGAACAGGGTCAATCTGGAGTCATCAGACCACATGACCTTCTTACATTGCTCCAGAGTCCAATCTTTATGCTCTCTAGCATATTGAAGCCTTTTTTTCAGATTAGCCTCACTGACAAGTGGTTTTCTTAAGGCTACACACCTGTTTAGTCCCAATCCCTTGAGTTCCCTTCGCATTGTGCGTGTGGAAATGCTCTTACTTTCACTATTAAACATAGCCGTGAGTTCTACTGTTGATTTTTTACGATATGATTTCACCAAACGGTTTAAGTGATCGCCGATTACGATCATTCAATATTTCTTTCCGACCACATTTCTTCCTCAAAGATGATGGTTCACCGCTATCCTTCCAGGTTTTAATAATGCGTTGGACAGTTCGTAACCCAATTTTAGTAGTTTCAGCAATCTCCTTAGTTCTTTGCTTGATGCAGGCCAATAATTTGACCCTTCTGAAACAGATTAACATCTTTTCCACGACCACAGGATATGTCTTCCGACATGGTTGTTTAAGAAATGAGAAGCTACTGTTATGTTTTGCAATGTCTGTTCGGTTTGTTTTTCCCTGTTTCCCGAGTAGAACCCCTGACCTGCCTAAGATCCCACCCCGTGTTTTGACCCTTGCCTGCCTGACTTCCCTTCGCCTAGCCGAATCCTGACCTGTCTGAGATCCCGCCCCGTGTTTTGACCCTTGCCTGCCTGACTTCCCTCCGCCTAGCCGAATCCTGACCTGTCTGAGATCGCGCCCCGTGTTTTGACCCTTGTCTGCCTGACTTCCCTCCGCCTAGCCATCCTGGACTGTCTTAGTTTTCTGTCTTCGTGTGCCTTTTCATTTTTTGAAATGCCAAGAGCGTTTCTTAGGGAGGGGGTACTGTTATGTTTTGCAATGTCTGTTCGGTTTGTTTTTGTACTTTATATTTATCTCATCATTCACGTTTCATTCACGTTCTGTTCCCCGTTCTGTCTGTGTTCCTTGTTGTTCGAGATCCACTCCTTGTCTTTGTCATGCACTCTCGTTTACTTCCTTCTTTCTTTCTCAAACACTTTGTATATATTAGTTAGATGTATACTACTAACCTACTAATTTACTAACATTAGGGATTTAGATTAAGTTACTAACATTACTAATTATCTCACGCTTCTATCTATCGCTATCACTCTCTCTCTCTATCCTATCCCTGTACGCTTCTCACGTTTCGCTTTATCTGCACGCAGATTCTCTCTCTGCGTTCCTCCCCTTCGAACTGTGTACGTGTCTGCCTTCTCTTCCAGGTCGTATATTATCTACAGTATGTGTCTATGTCACAGGTGTCAAACTCATTCCATAGTGTATGAGGTTTTGTTGCCCAATGCACTACACCAGGTGATTTCACTAATTAGCTCACTTCTTCAACTAAGGAGGGAACCTAATTGAAATCACCTGGTGTAATGCATTGGTTACAACAGAAACCTACACACACTCGGCCCTCGATGGAATGAGTTTGACACCCCTGGTCTATGTGATTCCCAGTCCGTGTCTTTCGTTTCCCCTCATTATTGTATTATTGAATCCTATCCTTCTCACCTGTGTTCCTGCCCTTCTCTCCTCCCAGTCACACCTGATTCCTATTGTGTTTCCCTCCCTGCTTGTATATTAGTTCCGTGTTTACGTTCACTCTTTGTCAGAACGTTGATCCTCATTCCCTGTGCCGATTATCAGTAAGCCAGAGTCTGTTGTATTTTCCCGAGACACCCCTTCCGTTTCACTTCGAGTTTGCCTGCCGATTCTGTTTTGTTTGCCTTTTCAGATTTCTTGTTTTTTTTACTTTTTGATTGTTTTTTGACTACTCTCTTGGATTTCGATTTTGTGTCTTCGCTACTCTGTCTACTGGTTTTGACTCCCCTGCCTGAATTAAACGTTCCTTTCTGCCTGATCCTGGTCTGCGTCTGGGTCCTTGTCCCATACCTCACAGCTACTCACTGCATCAGTTAGGGTTAAGTAACTTGTTGCCAGCTAAAACATATTAATCCCTGCAGTAATTATCCAATGGAAGGCTCTTACCTATTTGCTTAGTTAAATCTAGGTGGTTACTTTTTTTTTGGCCAGGCAGTGTATATCAAGCCACAGATGAAGGCACCCTGGAAGCGCTCCCTGCTCCAGAAACGCAGTCATTCCGCAACACTCGCACTGCATTCTGATCCTTATAACTTACAATCTTATCCTCTAACTATGTACACCCAACTCTCCCTGCACCTGATTAAACTTCCGAGACAGAGACACGCAGTCAAATTTGCAAACCACACCGAAGTGGTCCTGAACACTCAGGGGTGTAAAACCAAGAGCGACGAGAAACCTCTGTATAACTAACTCAGCTAGCTACCGGATGTTTCCAGCAAGGTACTGTAGCTCGCAACTATCAATGCCCATCAAGGTACTGTAGCTTGCAGCAGCTAACAGAATCAGGTTATAGCTACTATACACTGTCCTTTCCTTTTGGACATAAAGTGTCCTAATAGGCCATTGGGACACCACGAGCTGCCAGAACAGCTTCAATGCGCATAGATATTATAAGTGTCTGTAGCGCTATTGGAGGGATGCAACACCATTCAACCAGACATTCCATCATTTGGTGTTTTGTTGATGGTGGTGGAAAACGCTGTCTCAGGCGCCGCTCCAGAATCTCCCATAAGCGTTCCGTTGGGTCCTACAGTAAAATGAAAACCAGCTAGCGAGTACATATTTTTCTGCTCTTGGATTGGCTCCTGATAGGGCAAAAGACCACACAAAAAACCCTCTGGTCAGCTTGGTGACGAGCCAGTGAAAAGTGTTTAATAATTTCGAAACATGCTTATAATTTTTTGCTATTTAAAAAAAAAAGTTTTTTTCTTGTGACCCATACGTCCCGGCCAGCAGTTTTGGGGGAACCACCGCTATTACGGTGGCGCGTGGCGCGGCCTTACGCGGTCAGATTGCAGCAGTCTGCGCCGGCGGCTACGCCATCTGTGCTGCGGTGTTTTTCCGCAGGCCCCGAGCGGCCAAATGGACAATTAACTCCAGCGCCCGGAGGGGAGAGAGAGAACGCTCGCACAACCATTATTACTAAGTGCCTCCTGTAATTTGGGCCCTCATACAGAGAGATAAAACCGAGAGATGTGGGAGCAATTAAGAGGTTTTAGCACCTGGGGGGAGGGGTAAAGAGAGTGGGAGAGTTAGACTGATAGATAGAGAGAGAGAGAGAGAGAGAGAAAGAGAGAGGCGGGAAGAAGGGAAATTGAAAGGAGAGAAAAGACATGCTGGGGTAAATTATCCGTTTCATTTGGTACAGCAAGAGACACACACACAAAAAGAGGTAGAGGCATTGTCTAGTTGAGCGTTATCGACTTTGATCTGCTGCCATTATTTGTGTCGTGTCGCGATCAGACGGACTGATTGGAGGCGAGGTGATAACGTCGCGAAGTCGGAGAAAATAAAGGGGAGGGAGGGAAACGGTCAGAGACCAGGGAGAAAGGGAGGGGGAAGGGTAATTCTGTTCTCTAGCCATCTCTAAGGGCTTTTCTATATCTCCACAATCTAAACCAAAATATTTATCAAACCGTGTACCTTGTGTAAAACCAGTACCTTTCACAGGGAAAAAGAGCAAACACAAAACAATAAAAACTATGTTAGGTATACAGACATATATATATATATATACTGTATATATAAGCACATATATACACATTTTCCTGCATCACCCCCACTCTTGCACAAGCACTTGGGGGCTGTGTAACAACAGCTGATTAGGAGTAGCTATAGACTGCAAACCAAACCAATACCAGCAACTTCAGTCCACTGAAAATGGATGTGACTGTTTCAGCACCTTCACCAAGCTGAAATTGTATTCATTTCTTTCTAATAAAAAAAACTGCGTCTCTACGGTGCCGAGGGGTAGAACAGCAGCCTCATGATTTAAAATCCCCAGACATGGTGTGATGCTGTTAGTGATTTAGATCAGATCCCCAGACAATGGTGTGATCCTGTTAGTGATTTAGATTTCAGATCCCCAGACAATGGTGTGATCCTGTTAGTGATTTAGATCAGATCCCCAGACAATGGTGTGATCCTGTTAGTGATTTAGATCAGATCCCCAGACAATGGTGTGATCCTGTTAGTGATTTAGATCAGATCCCCAGACAATGGTGTGATCCTGTTAGTGATTTAGATCAGATCCCCAGACAATGGTGTGATCCTGTTAGTGATTTAGATCAGGGCCCATATGTACAAAGATTCTAAGAGTTGGATCATGTTTCCCTGTCCATATCCTAACCATATCCACAGTGAGCTAAAAGGCTAAACTGTCCGGTGTAGCCACCAGAAGGACTTGGCGTGAGAGTGGTGCGCTGCGCTGTCTCAACGCCTGATGTTCAGCTTCTCACCGCACTGAGCACCAGTCACCATGTGGAGGTGTAGCGCAGAGAGAAGGGTTGGCAAATCTCTAGAAGAGAGAGAGAGAGAGAGAGAGAGAGAGGGAGAGGGAGAGAGAGGGAGAGAGAGGGAGAGAGAGAGAGAGGGAGAGAGAGAGAGAGAGCGAGAGAGAGGGAGAGAGAGGGAGAGAGAGAGAGAGAGAGGGAGAGAGAGAGAGAGAGAGAGGGAGCGAGAGAGAGGGAGAGAGAGAGGAGAGAGAGAGAGAGGGAGAGAGAGAGAGAGAGAGAGAGGGAAAGAGAGGAGAGAGAGAGAGAGAGAGGGAGAGCGAGGGAGAGAGAGAGAGAGAGAGAGAGAGAGAGAGAGAGGGAGAGAGAGTGAGAGAGAGAGAGAGAGAGAGAGAGAGAGAGAAAGAGAGAGAGAGAGAGAGAGAAACCGAGGCAGGGGGGGAAAGGATTAGATTTTCCACGTTCCCGTATTGTTTCCCGTTCACCCCCCCCACCCCCTCCCTGTCTTCGTAAAAGCGCCGGACACCTGTTGAACAGGAGGACGGTTCTGTTGTGAGTCGATGGGAGCAGCGCGTTAATTAAGGGCCCGATGTAACGTGACGTATTGCGCCAGCCTGTTGCCGTCTCCCGGCTCTAATTAAAAGCCTTCCTGTCGGCGCGCTGCCACAGCTTAATGCAAATTCACAGGTGTTTGCTACTGCTCGTCTCCATGGCTACGCCAAGGAATCCAGTTGGCCCACCGTACGTTGAGCTTGGAGATCTAGCCATTCGGACGCACCAACGTGTTTTCTGTGCCGGTTTTTAAACAATGTTTCCGGTGAGAATGACGTCTGGCAGGTGTTTTTTGTGGGGTTTTTTGTCATGTGTTTCTCTGTGTTCTGGCACCAGAGGCCCAGCGTGCGAGACGCCTTCACGGTTTTGACAGCCTCAGTAAAGCAGCTCTATGAATGGATTGTACGTATACATTTTTAAAAAAATCATAAATGAAAGAGACAAACTGTGTGTCAGTCAATCGGGATAAAAGCCTAAATGTAACGTAACGAACGAATCAACCACACCATTTCAGCAGCCTGTTGAGTCTGAACTGGCTGCAGATTTTTAGGTTAAAACCCTGTGGCTCTGGGCCTCCCACGTGGTTTCAACATCCGACTCTGGCCACGGCGACCGGGGGTTCGATTCCCCGTCCCGCCAGAGTCGGCTCTGGCCGGGAGTGCCATCGGGGCAGCAACTGGCTGTCCGCCCCAGGGAAGGGGGAGGGTAGCCGACACACACAGTTCGCTGCCCACAGGAATGGTTCTGGGGTGCCGGAATTACAGTCGACAGCACGACAAGTGTTGTCTCGGAGGAGGCAGTGCTTCGCCTTTGTCACTGCTGGTCACAGGACTACGGCAGCGAACTATGAGGGAAGGGGATTGAACTAAGCACGGCCGGGGAATTGAACCTTGCTTTCTGATATTTTTACTTATTGCTTTTCTTTTCTTTTCTTTTTAAAAATATCTTTCGGATTTTTCCCCCATTTTTCTTCCAATTTGGTGGCCAGTTGTACCCTCTATTGATTTAATTATCCACCCCCTATCCCCGAGTCTCCTATCCCCCTGCAACTACGGGGCCAGCCACTACTCTGGGACTGGTAGTGACAAAGACACCGAACCGCCTCCTTCGAGACTCGCCAAGCGTTGCTTTCTGATCTTTTCACTTATTGCTTTTCTTTTCTTTTTAAAAATATATTTCGGATTTTTGCCCCATTTTTCTTCCTGTGCGTGTGCCGAGCTCTATCCCCCTGTCGGGGCCAGCCTTCCTGAGACTGCACCCGTCCCCTGGGGCGGACAGCCAATCGCCGCCCCCGAGCGATCGACCCCAGGCTGCAGTGGGAAACCTGCACTCACGACAAGCACCTTTACGGTTGCGCCACTCAGGGGCCATCTTATTGCTTTTCTGAGTTGTAAGTCTGATCTTTCTAACGTGCAAGCTTTAAGTCTCACCAAGATGTACAAAGAAATGACAAGAAGCCTTTTTTTGTTTTAGATCTTCTGCCCAACAGCAAATATATAACATTTTAAAACATATATATATTAATTACATTACATTACATTACAGGCATTTAGCAGACGCTCTTATCCAGAGCGACTTACAGTTTACATTTCTTTACAGTCCATTTATACAGCAATTCAGGTTAAGTACCTTGCTCAAGGGTACAACGGCAGTGTCCCACCTGGGGATTGAACCTGCAACTTTAACGTTCCAAGCCCAGTTCCCTAACCACTATGCCACACTGCCTGCCTAGTGACTTCACAAACAGAGTGCCCCAGCAAGCATGATGTCTTAACAGATGGTTGCTATGTACTCAACTTCAGCCAATCAGGGAATCCTAACAATAAAATTATGAACAGGATGTTAATTTTCCATGACACGGATCAATGGGCCAGATTCACCGCTCATGCATACGGAACGGTTTGTGTGTACAGCAGGCGTATGAGGGCCATTTTGACGAATGGGGCGGAACATGTTCTCCCCGACCTCCGCCACAAAAACCAGTATAAACAACAACAATCAGAAACAACTGCTACACATTCACGTCACCAAAACACAGGGCGCCGTCAATATTTACTCCACCTCCCCTTTACAAATGTCATATTCACCTTTCACAGAGCAGAAAGCTTTCATCTGCTTACTTATTCAAGCCCACTTTATCTTAAAGGAAGTGGCTTTTGAAATAAGGACATATCTATTACAATATAGATAGACGGCCAAACGCGAAAGACTGAGAACAACTAGGAGCTCTGCTTCTTCGTCACGCTTTACCAATCAACCTTCATTTTATTTTATTTTATACACACACACACACACACACACACACACAGTCACACACGCACACACACACACAGTCACACACACACACACGTTCACACACACTCACTCACTCACTCACACACACACACGTTCACACACACTCTCACACTCACTCACTCACACACACACACACACACACACACCCATGTTCACACACACACACACACACACACACACACACACACGTTCACACACACACACACACACACACACACACACACACACACACTCACACTATATATATATAGTAGCAATTCCTTGATATGAAACACAAGAGGCTGCCGCCCACACCTTCAAACCAATGACTCCCCTCAACCTGTTTGTGTTGACATTCCTTGATTAACAATCGAGCAATCAGACTCTATTATGTGATATTTATTTGTATTTATTTATTTTATTTACAAAGCATTTCTTTCTTTCTCTCTGATTGGTTTAAAGGTCTCCTCCTTTTCAAGCTCATAAATTGCAGATATACAGATAACAAAATAAAGGAAACACCGACATAAAGTGTCCTAATAGGCCGTTGGGACACCACGAGCCGCCAGAACAGCTTCAATGCGCATCGATATTATAAGTGTCTGGAGCTCTATTGGAGGGGTGCAACACCATCCTTCCACCAGACATTCCATAATTTGGTGTTTTATTGATGGAGGTGGAAAACGCTGTCTCAGGCGCCGCTCCAGAATCTCCCGTAAGCGTTCCGTTGGGTTGAGACCTGGTGACAAAGACGGCCACAGCTTGTGGTTTATATCGTTCTCGCAGTAACTGTGCCGAACACTTGCGCACTTGGCCAACAGCACGCTGCAATGATTGCACTGAACATGGGTCACATTGTCAGCCAGGCATTTACCCATTCCCGACACAAATCTCTCCCCTTCTTCAACGTACGTGGGAAAGCAGCTTTCGTGTCTCCTGGCCAGGTTTTCGTGAAGGCATCATTCATCTCTCCTCTCTCTCTCTCTCTCTTTTTCTCCAACATTTTCTTTTGACGAGTGTGGTTGCCCGCTATCGCCCCTGCCCCCAAGATAAGTCATTTAAAACGTTGGGCCAATAAAAGAAGAAAGACGTCATTGATGTTGATTGTACGATTTCTGCTACAGCGAGTAACCCTCCCCCCTCCCCCCCCCCAATCCTCCCATTTGATTCTAGCGCTGCCGCGCAATCATCAAAACACACAGGGCCCTCTTTCATCCGCGCTCTCAAACGCCGGGCCCACCGGAAGGACGCAGAACTCTCAATCAGCCGCGGGCGCATTTAGTCGCATTGTTTTCCCCGCGGCGCTCGCGCCAAGGAGGCAGGCAGGCGCGCGCGCCTCTTTTTATTTACTCGCGCGGCCGCGATCGCGGGCAAATTATATCGTACCCTCGCCTTTCATCAGCGCCCGCGGGGTTTAAATTTAGCAAACAAATGACGGAGCGCGGCGTTGTTTTTATAGGGCGGGGGAAACACACACAGGCAATCGTGTCTGCCAACCACTAAGCGAGGGCTTGGATACAACATAGGCTACATCTCTTTATTTGATCTATATAAATATATATATATGTGTGTGTGTGTGTGTGTGCGTGCGTGCGTGTGTGTGTGCGTGCGTGCGTGCGTGAATGGGTTGTGTGCGTGCATGCGTTTCACCAGATTACCTCATATCGACCACATCTAAAATGCATTTTTTTTTGCCGTTTAACACATTTATTTGAAGGTTGATTAACCTTCTTCAATCCTGAGTCCCTTTCACCCACAATGTTTAGTGAAAATGTCAAAACCAAACATTCCCATCTGTACAGAGAAAAAAATTATGCATATCACCAAGTGGCTTTGACATTACGAACAACAACACAAAAATCTAGATAAGTTAAAAAAAATTATATATATTTTTTTAAATAAAAGAAATTAAAAAAATAGGCTAAATCTACATCTAGAGTTCTACATCATTAGCCAGGAACAATGATTTAAACAACATGCTGTGAAAAATGTTTTGCTGAAAACGTGTTGTTGTCGGGTAAGCCACCCACGGAATCATTACATTACATTACAGGCATTTGGCAGACGCTGTTCTCCAGAGCGACTTAACACAGTTTACATTTCTTTACATACAATCCATTTATACCTACAGCTGGATATTTACTGAAGCAATTCAGGTTAAGTACCTTTCTCAAGGGTACAACGGCAGTGGAACACTTGGGAATCGAACCTGCAATCAAAGTGCTACAGGCCCAGTTCCCTAACCGCACCGCGCAGAGAGAGAGAGAGAGCGAGAGCGAGAGAGAGAGAGAGAGAGAGAGAGAGAGAGAGAGAGAGAGAGAGAGAGAGAGAGAGAGAGAGAGAGAGAGAGAGAGAGAGAGAGAGAGAGAGAGAGAGAGAGAGAGAGAGAGAGAGAGAGAGAGAGAGAGAGAGAGAGAAACCATCAGAGGATGAGAAAACACAACAACATCCAGCCATACTGCAGGCTTTTGGTAGCAACTGCAAACTTTTCTCAGTGGCATGAATCACGCCTGAGAACACGCGCGCATTACACGCCACGTAGGCCCCGGAGACAAGGACCCCACTGGTTACCGTGGTAACGTTTGCCACATTGTGGTGGAGTCCCGACTTTGATTACACACACGATTTGCGTATCCGGGTTTGTGATACACTTTGATCTGTGGCCACAGCTCAGATCGGGGAGCGGAAGGGGGGTAGTAGGGGGTAGCGTCGGGTGGTTTAGGCTACTGGCCTTTACGCTACAGGCGGCGGGAGAAGAAGCTTTGGTGACCAGAAGCGCTCCGCAAGAAAAAAACAAAAAATGTCAGGGGAAGCGTCCTTGAACGCTGGTTCCTTTGTTCCAGCCGAGCTTTCAAGACAAAGTTATTCATTCAACATCATTTTCTCAGTAATCTCCTGGTTTGTTTGTCTTGTTTGATTGGCGGCTTTACCGTTCAGTAGCCTACATTGTTCAAAATACAAACCGTACAAATTCGTTAGCATTGTTACTCTAGCTACGGATGTTCTGTCTTCAAAACACGGCCCGCCCTAAACATCCATAACGAGTCCGCAAACTGGGAAAACTTTGAGCTGAACATGAGTTTGATTATTGTAAACATATTGTATTATGATGGCGGTGCTTCAATTGGTATTGTTGTGAGTCGTTTCTGTGATTTGGACTGATGAGCCGTGCTGGAAGAGAATGCCGGTGTTTCGCCAAGCTGAAAAGCTCGGGTTGAAACGCGCGAATGGACTTGGCATCCATTAATATTCGGAGATTATTTAAAAGGCTAAATCAGTGTGGATTCTTGCATTGACCATTTCCTGGCAAGATGCAATAAATTTTCACTGCGATAGATTATAGGTCTGGTAAACGTCCAGCATTTTCGACACCTGCCGTTCATTTGAATTTGACCAAGCTTAGCTGTATGTGGGCGAGGAGTATAATTTCTAAGATAAGGAGAGTGTAGTCTTGGCTGCTGATATAGAAGTTGCAATATCATTCAAATATACAGTAGCTGCCCATACTGTTACATTACATTAAATTACATTCATTTAGTGCACAATCTTATTCAGGGCTACTTACAATGCAGGAGAACATAACTGCATCCACATGAGTTACATGAGTAACAGTGACATAGATCTGGCTAACAACACTCCCAGACCATTGTGTGTATGAGCAACATCCCTAAAGCACTACTGTAACACTCCCAGCATCACTAAAGCACTACTGTAACACTCCCTACATCACTAAAGCACTACTGTAACACTCCCAACATCACTAAAGCACTACTGTAACACTCCCAACATCACTAAAGCACTACTGTAACACTCCCAGCATCACTAAAGCACTACTGTAACACTCCCAGCATCAGATAAGCACTACTGTAACACTCCCAACATCACTAAAGCACTACTGTAACACTCCCTACATCACTAAAGCACTACTGTAACACCCAGCATCACTAAAATACTACTGTGACACTCCCAACATCACTAAAGCACTACTGTAACACTCCCAACATCACTAAAGCACTACTGTAACACTCCCAACATCACTAAAGCACTACTGTAACACTCCCAACACCACTAAAGCACTACTGTAACACTCCCAGCATCACTAAAGCACTACTGTAACACTCCCAGCATCACTAAAAGCACTACTGTAACACTCCCTACATCACTAAAGCACTACTGTAACACTCCCAGCATCACTAAAGCACTACTGTAACACTCCCAACATCACTAAAGCACTACTGTAACACTCCCAGCATCACTAAAGCACTACTGTAACACTCCCAACATCACTAAAGCACTACTGTAACACCCAACATCACTAAAGCACTACTGTAACACTCCTAACATCACTAAAGCACTACTGTAACACCCAACATCACTAAAGCACTACTGTAACACTCCCAACATCACTAAAGCACTACTGTAACACTCCCAACATCACTAAAGCACTACTGTAACACTCCCTATATCACTAAAGCACTACTGTAACACTCCCAACATCACTAAAGCACTACTGTAACACTCCCAACATCACTAAAGCACTACTGTAACACTCCCAGCATCACTAAAGCACTACTGTAACACTCCCAACACCACTAAAGCACTACTGTAACACTCCCAGCATCACTAAAGCACTACTGTAACACTCCCAACATCACTAAAGCACTACTGTAACACTCCCAACATCACTAAAGCACTACTGTAACACTCCCTACATCACTAAAGCACTAGTGTAAAACTCCCAGCATCCGATAAGCACTACTGTAACACTCCCAACATCACTAAAGCACTACTGTAACACTCCCAGCATCACTAAAGCACTACTGTAACACTCCCAACATCACCAAAGCACTACTGTAACACTCCCAACATCACTAAAGCACCACTGTAACACTCCCAGCATCACTAAAATACTACTGTGACACTCCCAACATCACTAAAGCAAAGCACTACTGTAACACTCCCAACATCACTAAAGCACTACTGTAACACTCCCAGACCAGTGAGTGTACAGCTAACATCACTAAAGCACTACTGTAACACTCCCAGCATCACTAAAGCACTACTGTAACACTCCCAGACCAGTGAGTGTACGAGCAACATCACCAAAGCACTACTGCAACCATGACAACCCCAAAACCATGCCTCAGATTGTATACACATACAGATATATTCAACAGACTAAAATATCATTTAACCAGTTATAAAATAATGAGTTGCACCACGCTGGGTGACCGAGGTGGGTCTTTAGCCTGCGTCTGAAGATTGCCAGTGATTCTGCTGTCCTGACCACTGTGGAAACATCTTTTTGAAAAGAAACAAGAGATCCCATTCCCCAACCTGCTCTTTTATATTGTATTTACTGTTGCTGTTTGGTATCGACTCAAAAGTAAGATGGCTCTGGACTCTGGACTGAATTCCTTCAGTCTTGGTAAGAGACTCATTAGTGTGGGGCTCCCCCAGCCACCCACCCACCCACCACACTTCATCACACCACTGCGGACTGGGGCCTACTCGTGCGGCACCAGAGCATCTTCATGTCTGAGCCTCCCCTCACTGGACAACTGTAACCCCCTCGTTGCCGTTTTCCGTGGCTCCTTTGCTGTTGCCATAGTGACGCTGCACCCCCAGCCAATCGCGGGGCTTCGATTTTCACCTCTTGCCCCCGTGAAGCTGGGGAAAAGCCAGAGATGAAAGTGTGGCCCCTCTTCACTGCTTCATCTGGCTCTGTAATAAATATACACATTTTTTTAAACATTTTTATTATTATTATATATATATATTATTATTATTATTATGTCAGTAGACAGCGCTCTCATGCATTCGTAACTGAGAATCTGTGGGAAAAGCCGGGCAGCCACTTGACATCACATTTCAGTTAAGTATCTGAAATCTATAATTACTTGAGCTGGCTGTGCTTGGGGAGAATTACATTACGAATCGCAAACATGGAGGCTGAACCCTCGGCAGGCCCTGGTGGGGCCCAGGGACACATTATCGTTCCCTCAGGGATCTTCACGGCTCACAGCGCAGATAAATACCACACTGCCCTTGAAGCCCTTCGTTTAACGTTTGTAAAGCGTGCGATGTCGCTTGATCTTGTGGCACAGGCACGCCAAGCTCACTGGAGATGATCTGCACGCAGGTTAGCAGGGGGGGTTGTTTGTTTTTTATTTTATTTTAATTTAGGTCAGGTCTCCAGACCAGGAAAATTCAAACGAAATTGAATGCATTTGCAAACAAATCAAAAGGTTTGTTCGGTCCTCGCCTCGCCTCATGGAATTAAGTGGAATTATATTTATATTCTCGATTTCACACGGCAGCCGTTGAGCTCGTCTTAATATAATATAATATAATATATGCCATTTAGCAGACGCTTTTATCCAAAGCGACTTACAGTAGTGAATGCATACATTTTTCAGTATATGTGGTCCCAGTGGGAATTGAACCCACAACCTAAGCGTTGCCAACGCCGTGCTCTACCTACTGAGCCACACAGAACCAAGAGCAGTCTTGCTGCTCACCTGCGTAACGCACAGGTATCGGACGGTGGAGAGAGCGGGGACCTATGCGCTCCCACTGGGACCGTAACTCCTGACACTCACAGCATCATATTTGCACGCGGCAAACTTGGAAACGTGTTGCTTGTTGGCACTGCAAATCTCGGCCCCCGAACAGGAATCCGGGCCACAGCAGGGCTTGAGCAGTGGGCAATCTGCACCTAGAACAATTTGGCGGCAGTGTGGTATAATGGTTAGGGAGCTGGGCTTGTAACGTTAAGGTTGCAGGTTGAATCCCCATGTGGGACACTGCCATTGTACCCTTGAGCTAAAGGTACTTAACCTGAATTGCTTCAGTTAATATCCAGCTGTATAAATGGATTGTAAAGAAATGTCAACTGTAAGTCGCTCTGGATAAGAGCATCTACTAAATGCCTGTAATGTAATGTAATGTAAATTTA
>JAINUG010000317.1:592500-610000 GCA_029706075.1 Aldrovandia affinis
CAAACATCAGGGTGATTAGTTGTAGAATGGCGGCAGTGTAGTGTAATGGTTAGGGAGCTGGGCTTGTAACTCAGAGGTTGCAGGTTCAATTCCCAGGTTGGAGCACTGCCGTTGTAGCCTTGAGCTAAAGGTACTTAACCTAAATTGCTTCAGTAAAATATCCAGCTGTATAAATGGATTGTATGTAAAGAAATGCAAAACTGTGTAAGTCGCTCTGGATAAGAGCGTCTGCTAAATGCCTAAAATGTCAAATGTAAATGTAAAATGAGGAGAAAACACGCAGAATTTGGTGAGTGGCAGAAAAAAAAATGCAGCCGAAGGACGGGGACCCATGCGAAGACTGATTAACCCCATGCTCTGAAAAGGATCTGACGATTAATCGGCATATCCGTCGGACCGTTGACACAAGGTGAAAGATGAATATAAACCAGCGTTGCCAACTCTCCCACATTTACCGCGACGCTCGTCACTTTAAAGTGGCCGTGACAAAGTTAACATGGAGAGTCACCGTTTTATTAATTGCAGTCAAAGTTCTCTTGGAATTGATCTGTAGGCCAGTTCGCTGTGTCAGCTTGTTAATGTTCTCAGCTGGCTAGCGGGCTCCTGTACTGGTTTGTTTGCTTGCCTTTACTCCCTCTTCCCTCAGCACCGCCATTGTAAATAAGAATTTCTTCTTAATGGCTTGCCTGGTTAAATAAAGGTTAAATAAAATAAAATAAAATAAAATGTGACACACTGGCCTCCTTAGGACCAATTAGGTTAATACAGTGAAAAGTGCTAAAGATTACCCCCCAAGGCTGGACAGGGGCCCCCAAAAAGTGTGTGGATTCTAGATATGGCTTGTCCAATCCCTCCTTGTCACTTGAATACAATTTAAAAACGAATTATAGAATTGATGATAATCACTCACTGATGAAAATAGACTTCACTTTTTTTCATACGTCATGAAGCATATCCTCATTTGTGCACCTATTAGGAAGATATTGAAAGGGAGTAGAGTGTGGTTGTGGCGTGCTTCAGTCTTGTAACCCATCTGTATTGTTATGGACAACCCAACAGTGTGTGTGTGTGTGCGTGTGTGTGTGTGTGGCCCATTTAGGCATATGGACCAGGGTTGGAGTCAGTTCCAGTTCAATACATGGATTGAATTAAATTTCTTTTTTTCAATTCTCAGAATATTATGGTGCTTTTTAAATTCATGAATTTAATGTTACTTTGTTCCCTGAACTGAAATCGAATTGACACCAACCGTGAAAAGGACCCATCTTGAAGTTGATATGACTCATTGTTTTTTTACTTTTTTTTTTTTTTTTTTCTTTCTCGTTTGGCTCGAAAAACTGCAATCTGGTTCCTAGGTCTGGAAATTGTGTTTACTTAAGTCTCCAGAGGGAAAGAGAAGTTTTGCAGTTTTGTTTTTGTTATTACTGCAGCAGGCGTAATCCTATTAATGAAACACTGGTCATATTTGATCTATTTCATTCCTCCCGTCCTCTCTAGATCCCTATTCAAAGATGTGCCGGTGGATAACAGGAGATTCAGGAGCTGTTTGCGTTGCTATGCTAGCTACGGATGTTAAACACTGTCTTCATCTTTCAATGTTAGAAATACAGAGCTGACCATCTGGTTAGTAAATAGACAAATCTGTGTCCTCCACAAAAGGTGGACATGGTGTTTTACAACGCCACACATTTCTGTTTTTAGACCATCAAAGTGAAGTGTGGCTGCAAAGTTACATTCAATTGTGGCTTTTCAGTTGTAGTTGTTTTTTGGACATTAACTGATAAAAAAAATAACTAAGCAAATTTCCATTGCACAGCCAAAAATACAGACACAACATTAGTGCAATTCCATAAAAATAAAAATACTAATTTCTGATTTCCCCCTTTTTCCTCCCAATTTGATGGCCAATTGTACCCTCCATTTATTCAATTCACCCTACCCCACAAGCCCACCGCCCTGAACTACAGGACCAGCCACTACCCCGGGGCCGGCAATGAACCCTTTCCTTCAAGACAGAACTCATCTATTCGTCTTTCCCACAGGGAAGCTTTCTGTGTTTGCGGTGAGCTCATGCTGGCTTTCCCTTAACCCCTCCCCCTGGGGCGGATAGCCAATCGCCGCCCCCCAACGGGACTCCCGACCAGAGTAGGCAACCTGCACGTCGGGCGAGTGCCTTTATCGGTTGCGTCACCCTGCAACGTCATCTATAGTTTTATAAGTATTATTATTGTTCATTCTGATGCATAGCCTGGTTAGCCTCAGCTTCCCGCAGTGCTCCAAGAGAACGTGGCAAGCTCTCAGCGTGTGAGCAAAGCATTCAGTTAACCATGGTTCGGCTGGGGGCCTCCCGCATGGCCAGTGGTTACAACGTTCGACACTGGCCACGGAGACCGGGGTTCGATTCCCCGTCCCGCCAGAGTCGGCTCTGGCCGGGAGTGCCATCGTGCCATTGGCTGTCCGCCCCGGGGGAGGGAGGAGGGAAGCCGACACACACAGTTCGCTGCGCATAGGAGTGGTTCTGTGGTACCGGAATTACAGTCGATGGCACGACGAGTGCTGTCTCGGAGGAGGCAGCGCTTCGCCCTTGTCACTGCTGGTCACAGGGCTACGGCAGCGAATTATAGGGGTAGGGGGATTGAACTAAGCACACGGGTAAATATGGTACGCAGATGCCTGCAATGATGTCTATTGCTGTATTCCTGCACTGATCTTGTGCGCTAACTATGATTGTTCTTACCATGTATTAATGCACATCTTGTAAGTCGCTCTGGATAAGAGCGTCTGCTAAATGCTTAAAATGTAAAATGTAAATGTAATTGGCTACCAAATTGGGAGAAAAACGGGGTAAAATCGGAAAATAAAATTATTATAAAAAATTAAAAACCATGGTTCGGCTGGAAACAGACAAGCTCTGGTACAGCATATCTGAGCCAGTCAGATGGGTGTCCAAGATATTGAAATGAGGGAGATGAAAGGCTCGTGAGCAGGTCTGAGCAGAGCTTCAGGGGGCTGCAGTGCTAATTAGAACACACACTGATGTATGTTCTAACTGCACAGATACTGAGATGAACCCAATCAGATTAACATGGAACTGACCAGCTGGACTTGAAAGCAAGCTGGACTTCTAAGATGCAAGGAGAGGAGAGGCGGCGCCATCAGAATCAGGAAGCTGCCTCCTGATTGGTCCTCTCCCTCTGGTAGTACAGCATTATGGGGTCCACAATACCTCTCGGATGACCGTCTGGGGGATGAAGTCATCGACACATCCATTGTTTCTTTGGTTTCTGGTGCTGTCAATTAATAGGAAATAGTGGGGCCATATTTTTTAAAAGCATTCTTTGAAAAATAAGATGGCACCGAAACACAAAAATAGGCAGGAAATGAGAAATAATGTTGTTTTTCTTGTAGATGCCAACATTTAAATAAACAACAGAAAAACAAACAACCCCAATGCTTATTGGCTGGGAAACAGCACGGGTAACCAACATACCCTCAGAAGGACTGATCAATAGGGCTGCCGGATAGCGTAGCGGTCTAACACACCCATATTTAGCTGGTCCAATACGAGTGTGAGCTACCTATCAGGGACGTGGTTTAAAACCAGTCTCTGCCAGACCGGTACTAGCCGTTAGCCCTGATGGGGGGCGACATTTAGCTGTCCGCTCCTGAGGGAGGGGCGAGGGCAGTCGGCACAAACTCGCTGTGAAGCAAGTAAGGGTGTCTCCAGAAAGGCGGTCGGTGAGTTCTGTCTCGAAGGAGGCGGATCATCGCTGGCCTCGGAGAGTAGCTTGCCCCATAGAGAGGGGTGGCGAGTTTGTGGGGGGAGGGTTAATCAAAATAAATACAGGGTATGATTGGTTTCCAAATTGGGGAGAAAAACTGGTAAAATCTGAAACAAAATGTATAAAGAAAGAAGGATAAATATTTACAGGAAATAAAGTGTGGGGGGGGCCGGGGGGTGAGGCGTGATCACAAGCAGCAGGTGAGGCTGATCTAGTGTTCAGGTATTCTGGGGCCCGGCTAATGACAGCAACCAGAGGCCACCTGGGGCACACAGGCGATGTCCTCGGAGGGCTTTTCAGCGCGAATCAATTCCTCTTTTAATTGGGGAGAAAATCGAGGGCAATCCCTCGAGGGCTCGTCCCTTTGACCGTGATCGCTCACGGGCGAACGATCATCTGAGATCAGGGGGATCGGCTGGGCTCAGGCCCACAGAGCCGCCCGCGGAAGAGACATCGACCTCGCCAGCAGCAGTGTTTGTAAAGGTGCCACGGAGGAGCAACCCAGTTACTGTCGCACGGTCGCCGCGCGCCTCAATATCGCGGGGGTGGGGACGGAACAAAGGTCGGCAAGTCCTGTTGACATAACTGCAGCGTAATTATCTGGCTTTCCCTCCGTACACAATCGGCTCACTATGCTCATTTGTTTTGATCCCAAATTGATTGTTTACGGCACGCTCCAAGCCTGCTTAATGAAAAGGTTAGTGGAGCAACATGGAGTCACTATTAGCTCGACATATCCCACAGGTTTTCTTCAGGCGAATGTTATTCTCGTTAAAACAGTATAGCCTACATCTGTTGGAAACCTCACTGTACCATGACCCCCCCACCCTCAAGGCATTTAACATTTTAAAAAGGCGTTTCATTCTCTGGCAGTGGATAAAGAAGGTTATTTATTTAACTTTCTATAGCCTTTATAAACATGTTTTTTTCCAGGCATCATAACAAATGCGAACATTTAAAGCAGCTTTCTATCGTGCAGGGGGAGCCGAAGCTGCAGCCTGTTCTTTGAGCCTTTTGAGATGTTTCAGCGCTTAAGACGGGAGCTCTGGCTCTGTGGGCCTCCATTGTTCAGCCGGGGAGTGAGTCACCGCTCTTTCAGCAAGGTATCAGGGCTGGCAGTGTAGCGTAATGGTTGGGGAGCTGGGCTTGTAACTCAGAGGTTGCTGGTTCGATCCCCAGGTGAGCCACTGCCGTTGTACCCTTGAGCAAGGTACTTAACCTGAATAGCTTCAGTAAAAATATCCAGCTGTATAAATGGATTGTATGTAGAGAAATGTAAACTGTGTAAGTCGCTCTGGATAAGAGCATCTGCTGAATGCCTAAAATGTAAATGTAATTGTATCAGAGATTCAAACATAATGCAGTCACGTGACCAAGTTCAAATACGAAAATAATATGAGAATTATTATTATTATATATATTTTTCCACTATATTAAAAAACAACAACAACAACAACAACAACAACAACAAACAAACAGCCATGCTTAATGAATAATGCTTAATGAATCCATGGTTGACAAATGGAAATATGGGGGAAAGAGAAACAAAATGAGCTGAAATGGTTTAACCATCACACGCCATGAAGGGCCATTTTAATCAAAGATCAGAAATATCAGAAACCATCGGAGATAAGCATGCATTTCACCTGCAGAAATAAGATCGATGTACTCAGTATCAGTCTGCATCGATCCCGCCTCTTTATTCTACACAACGAAGCCCTTTCTGAGCTTTTAATGTGGAAAAAAAACCCCTCTGCCAGTCAGATCCATTTTCCACCTGCCCCATGCGTAATTTCATAGCCCTTCACCATGGAACAATAAAGGCCTTCTCTGCTCGTGATGGAGCTAATGGGAAATGTAATACTGGCAATTTAACAGTGCTTTAATGATCACTAGGAATAGAAATCGCAATACCTTAATTCATTGTATCGAGGCTCCTGGTTTTAAAAAGAGGGGGAGGGGGAATAAATAAATAAATTAGAAAAAAAATCTAAATATTGGTCTTGCAGAGGCCCATTCTACACAAGGGCCCAGCTGTGTAGCACCAAAGGTAGTTAACCTGGCGGACATGTTTTACAGTCATGGAAGTCACGGAAAATAAACAGCTTCAGATCTGGACAGAGATGGCCTCTGGTGATATCTGTACTACCAGGACTGTTTTATTGGGAGTCAATACCACAGCCTTCATGCGGGTAAATAAGCTCGTGAAAAATAATGAATATTGATAAAGAAGAAGAAGAGATATCATATTTCTACCAGGACTGTTTTATTTAGGAGTCAATACCAGTTGAATATTGAGAAATATCATATTTCAATGTACAATGCAAAAGTTAACAATTTTATTGTATATATATATATTTTTGTGTGAAAATATCAGAATTCTCCATTAATCCCCAGAAATCGGTCCACAATGATCAAAGGCGCTGCTTCAGTGTCCAGCTCAACAGGAGTAGAAAGAATCATTATCAAGCAGAACACTAATTCAGAATGTTTTACGTCCAAGAACTGGATCACATAACTACAGAACGTACGTGATCCGGGGGGTCGACCGCGCTGTGAACGCACGCAGGAAAAGAGCGGTTGAATTCAGAGATTCAGTCACATTTCTCAGGCCTTCTGATTGGACCTCATCCACATTGGTCTTCATTGGTTCTCCCGTTGAGGGCAGTCCGAAACCCCCCAAAAAACGAAGACAAAATCTGAGCGCTCGCCGCAGACTTGACCCTAGGCAAGACTGACCCCCACCGCCCACCACCCATCGCCCACCGCCCCCAACAGTCCAAGGATGATAGCAGTTTTATTTATGAAAATGAAAGTCAAGTTGAACCACATGCCAGCACTAGAACAGAGAGTCCCCCACCGGACCCATTAAAAAAGATGCGTCTGAGTAGATCGTGCAAATACAGGATGGGAGGGGAGGGGAGGGGAGGGGGTGCAGAAACATCTCACTGAGCCCCAGGGACATCTTTTAAAACATCATCAGCAAACTTGTGACCGTGAAAGAGAAAGAGAGCGGAGCAGCTTTTGTCTTCCTCCTCTCCGCACCCCTGGTGATTTTTCTCCATATGAGCCTTTTGTGCCGTCTGTGCGCGGCGACATTTCAGAAGGATGAATTTCTGTACAGAAGATAATGACTTAGGATTTATTCCTAACGACCAAACAGAGATAACGGCAGACTTCTCCCTCAGGACGAAAAAAAACCCCAACAGAGGCTGAAATTCAGTCACCAGAGCTAAAGCAAAAGGCGGAAATGACAGAGTGTAAACTACGCGGCAAATCACATCGCGCCGTCGGTGCGTGCGCTGCTCGGACTCAACTTTTTTCAAAAATATCGATTGAGACGAAACAGTCAGAGATACTTATAAAGAGCAGTCGGTACGGAGAGAGGCCATGCAGCTGAAGCTTGACGGCACAGCCCGACAGCCATCGTTACACAAGCATGCGTGACCTGATACTGGAGGACCGATACAGCATACCACAAACACAGGGCCATACCGCAAGATGGGACGAGATCACCAGTTTACACCCAAACCCACTGCTACTTCTCATACAAGGTTTTATAAAGGTTCCCCACCCCCACCCCTCTATTTTTTCTGAACATGCAAATCACTGTAAATTCATCACTTTTATAAGGCTTGCGGGTGTTTCCTTCTGAAGTTCGTTCTGTCCAACAGAAAGGAAGTTAACAACGAAATAGAAAAGAAGAAGAAAAGAAGAAGAAGAAGAATATTCACGACCAAAAAGGGGGGCAGCAGTACGAACAGATACAAAATGGCGCCTCTGCACTCTGCACTCGACGGGCTCGTGGCACACCGGGAGGGGAGCGCGAAGACGGCGAGCCAGCAGCTGCGTTCAGGGCCTCATTTGCATCCTGGGCTATTGTGCCACTTCAGAAGCCTCCGCGCCGCAGGAATTAAGTCTGTCTGGCCCGGCGGGGAAAAAAAAACCAGACTGAACCCACGCGAAAGAAAACGATTACATTAGGCCCCCCCTGTCGCCACACTGCGTTAAAGGGCCCGACAGAGAGATATTAGGACACAGGCTGCAGTGTGCAGCGCTGCCGCAGAACAGAAGGGAAACGCGGTCGTTCCTCTCGACCTGAAGACCTGCACAGTGGGCAAGAACATGACAGAGCGTCCAACCCCCCCCCCCCCCCCGCCCGCTCCCTTACTCTGACCCCTGACCCCTGACCCCGCCGCCACGGGCCTGCTTGACGAGTGGTGACCAGTGTGGGGGGCACTGACTGCGAGAGCTAGGTGGATACGAGAAGAAAACAGCGGCTCCCAAACGCCTGAGCAAATGCCCCCGTCCCTCCCTCCCTCCCTCCCTCCCTCCTCTCCTCCAGGGCCCCCGGGGGGCAGGGGGCCCGGGGGGGGGGGCCTAGGTCCCGGAGAGCAGGTCTTTCAGCAGCACCTCCCTCTCCCCCAGCAGCACGTCCCTCTTCAGGCTGGTGCCCTTGTTCAGCACCTTCATCTTGACGGCGAGCTTGTTGACCTGCGCGGCGGGCACGGCGTCGAAGAAGAAGTCCTCGTTGAAGACGGGGTTGCGGCTGTTCTTGACGATGGTGCTGCGCTGCTTCTGCAGCTTGCCGGGGTTCAGGTAGAGCGACACGCAGCAGTTGATGCCCTTGATGTCGCAGCCGCGGTCGTACAGGTCCTCGGCCGCCAGCACGCGGATGCGCAGGCGCGCGGCCTCGCCGTCGTACTGGGCGCACAGGCGCAGCGTGCCGCCCTTGTGCAGGTTCACCGTGTGCTCGCGCTGCTGCAGGCGCTCGCGCTCCGAGCCGCGCTGCTGGTGGTCGCCGCCTCCGCTGCCTCCGCCGCTGGCCCCGCGGGCGAAGAGGCGACAGCGGGCGCGCCGGGGCACGCTGGGGCTGGTGTCGGCCGAGCTGCACTCGTCGGTGGACAGCGAGCTGTGGCGGGCGAGCGTGCGCTTGGCGCGGCCCACCTTGGCCTGCGTCTCGTGCGTGAAGGTCTTGAGCAGCGAGGCGGAGCGCGACAGCAGCGGCGAGCCGAAGGGCGACGACTCGGCCGACGAGCAGGTGTCGCTCTCGCCGCCGCTGAAGTAGCGGTACGGGTTGGCGTGCGAGGCGTTGAGGTCGGCCGGGTTCAGGTGGTTGCCCTCGCCCCGGCGGCGCTGCGCGCTGGGTGACGTGATGGGGCTGGTGTGCTCGCTGTGGAACAGCGACTCCTTGCGGCGCGTGTGCGGGCTCTCGGTCAGCGTGGCGAAGCCGTAGGACGTCTGCGCCTTGGGCACGTAGGGCAGCGACATGGCCGTCTGCGACTGGGGGTCGGCGTTGGTGTTGGTGTCCAGGTCGCACGCCGCCGTCTCGTCCGCGCTCTCGATCTGGATGATGTGGCGGTTGGCGGCCTTCAGGAGGTTGCGCGTGTCGCCCGCCAGCCGGGTGAGGAGGCGGGGGCTTCGGGGGCTGCGGGGGCTGCCGGGGGGCTTCCTGCTGCCCAGCGCCTGCTCCGAGGCGGAGGGGCGGAGCAGCGCTTTGGGCGCGGCGTCGGGCGGCGTCTCGGCCTCGGGCGGGCAGCACATGAGCTTGGGCGGGATGAAGAAGTCCGGGATCTTGTCGGGCGTCAGGACGTTGCTGTAGACCGGCGCCTTGCCCTGGCCGCCGCCGCCGCCGTCGGAGTGGCGGAGCACGTTGCTCTCCACCGAGCCGCGGATCTTCTCCAGCAGCCACATGGTCCGGGTCTGGGGGAGGTCAAACTACAGACAGACAGACAGACAGACAGGGAGGAAAGCACGTCGGCACCAAACACTCCTCTCTCTGTGCGTTCCCCTGCGCTGACAGAGGGCGACGCCATATTGAGACACATCGCCTGAGACTGGCGTGACAGGAGAGCGTGTCGGTGGTGAAGTGTGCCGGGTAAGTACTGGGCTTGTTGTAATGGAGCAGTTACCGGTTAGCAACAGCCATCGCAAAGGTACTGAACCAGAATGCCTCTAAAGGGTCTTAAGCCAGCGGTCTGCGGGGGGTAAAATGTACATGCGTACACATTTTCTAATAAATAAATAAATAAATTACATGTATTTTTTAATTGTTTAACTATAGTAGCCTGTATTCATGTATATTAATATCAAGGTTCAAGACCCCTGCTCTGGTAAATCTCCCAACAGAATAAATGAATGATATTTGTAAATATATTTTAAAAATATAATTTTTTTTATGTTGAGACTGACATTAAGATGATGATTTTAATGAAGATTTTATTTTTTTGTAAAAATATAAAGTTTTCATGAGAGAAATTGAATGCCAAGGTAACCAAGGAGACATCAATTACCTTAAAATGAACAAACGGAAGAATAAAGCAAACCATTTGGCCATGGAGATATTATGAATTATATATAAATACACACACACACACACATATACTGTATATATGTGTGTGTGTGTGTATATGCATACACAAATGCGCAAATATGTTTATTGTTATGCAAAGAATAGGATTCGGAGCAAATAATTCAATTCTACAGAAAAGACAATTTAATCTTTTTTTTCTTCTTTTTTTGGTTTTCTGGTTTTTTGATTCCCTCTGGAAAATGCCAATTGTGAAGCGCTGTGTGACAACCTGTTTGTAAATAGCGCTATACAAAAATAAAGATTGATTGATTAAAGATTTATTTGTTTTACTGTAGGCTACAGTCAATTTCACAGAATTGCTTCATTTCAGAGAGCAAGGTAATTCTGTTAGCCACACAACCAATGGAGAGAGGTTCTTAGAACAAGGTTTGTGACCAGGAGTCTGTGAAATTAAAACCAAATTGTTGTTTTTTCCTTCCCCGGGTGTGCCAAAAACGTGCTGTTACACATGGCATCGGTTTCCCTGGTATAAAACCAGAAGTGAATGTTAAATTCGGGAAGACAAAAAAGCAGGGAAACTGTGAGAGAAACATTACTGTCATTGGCAAGATTATGGATGAAACGCGATGCTTTTATTGGTCAGAGGAGTCCGGATATAAGCAGCGCATAATTGCATCGCTGTGAGTCCCACTCATTTAAATGCGCGGTTATATGGAATAGATCCTTATTAGCCGAGAGGAAAGATGAAAAACAATCAATCTTTTTTTACTTACCAAAACATTAATGTTGGTTTTTTTCCCCCCTGTCAAGACGAAGTTCTGTTTTTTGTTTGTATGTTTGTTAGTTTTTGGGGGAGTACGGCACACATAACCCCACGATTATCTTAACTATTAAAATGAAACGGATACATTCGAAATCTACATACGATTTACGGGCAATCGAACGCCTGTGTGGCTCTTTGAGAAAATCAAGTTTTTCTTCTTCCTCTTCGATGCGACCATTGAGGGTAGATTGAACCACACTCCGTTTTCATTAACTCGCAAATTATGCAGTCCAACCACTTAGCAAATGCTCTACATCTTTTCAAACCGCATCCATAATTATTAAACCAGGCAAAGTGGCATTATGGCAATGCTATTGTTTTGTGACAGTGGTTTAATGAGGCTTATGGGAGAACAGGATCTCTTGTTCAGAATCCACCAATCGGAAATGACTGCCAGCTCATTTCCAACGAAGAGAAGTTAACAATGCATTTTAGTTTGAAAAACATATTTCGCAATATCATTGGGAACATAGTTGTATAGCTACGTCAAATAAACTTCTGCCAACTTTACTTTTAAAACGCAATAGTCACGTGACGAGACGAAGTGGTACATTCGGACCGAGGACAGTTGAGACCTCGTTGAAACACGGGCATAATGCGCGATTTAACCTTGCCCGCTTCGCAGCCAGACCGACGCATTTATTAGCTTCAATTGGTTCGTCTTAACAATGTCGCATTTGTTTTAATTACTATTATTTTTTAATATATGAAAAAAGTTCACTCTATAGCAGGGCTGAAACTGACGCTTTAAAATAATCGAATAATAATACACTACAAGCACGAAAAGCAAAGCATACAGCACCCCTCGTTTAACTGCGAGGCTTTTCGACGTTCCCAGTCTCCGCACCCACTCCGTCCGTCCGTCCACAACTAAACGCATTTCCATTCGAACGCAGCCCGTGCCCAAGCCGCGTTCTGTCACGGGAGCCGCGCGCTCTGCCCGTTGGCGACGCACGGGGACCTGTTGAGTTCGACGCAGGCTTACTTACTGCGGGACCGCGGGCGGCTGAGTTTCTCGCGGGCTGTCGGGGCAGAATTCAAGTGGAATCTGAGGGGTCTTCAGCCCACCTTTCCGTCTCGTCGTGTTCCGCTTCTCCCCATAACCACTCGAGATCTGAGAGCGCAACAGTAGGGAGTGCGCTGCACCTGCGGCACACTTTATACACGGCGCCCACTCGGCAGTTCACTTCGCGCAGCCAATAGGAGAGCCTCGTTGTGGGGATGGCGAGCGAGCTACCTTTTTTCCCCCCAATAAGGACCAATATAGCCGTTGGCATGGACTTTGAACATCAAAAAGTCGTTCTTTACCATGTTTTCTCGACGCATACACAATTTGTTTTTCTCCCATGGTAAAATGCAGACCCCCCTATCGCGTAAAAGCGTACGGGGTGGAGTTCATCCCCGGCATCGTCTCAGTGAGAAACCGCGCGCAGACTAACAATCGCACGGGGGGAGTTATAAGGCGGTGTAAACATTAATTTCAAATTATATTGTGCCTACATATTAATTGGACGAGGTAGGTTATAATTGCTACTACATTAACTATTAATTATTCACTCAATTTCATACGAATACAATGATTACATTTCCACATGACCACATATTTGTAAAATATGTACTGGACATAGATAACGACATTTTTGATTCATTATTAAGTAGTGAGGCGTCAACTGGATTCATGTGGCCGGTGTTCTGAAGATACGTCACAAGTTAATAGCGCGCGGAGCGCGGGGCTGCCTCGAGCTGAATTTACCCCGTTTTTCGGTCTTCGAGTATGTTCTGCGGTTTCCTTGGAAACTTACTTAGAGCTATGGCAACAAATAGATTTATTTCTCATTTAAATGTAGGAGAGGCTAGCGCGATAGATGCGATGCTGGGAGGGAGAGAGAGAGAGAGAGAGAAGCGGAGAATTAGAGGCGTTGGTGACATTAACCTAAGCGAATCTGGGCATTTATTTGCAACTTGTCAAGTTGCTAAAATGCTTATGTGGCAGCTTAATCCTAAATGGGTAAAGTCAGATTTAAACAACCAATCCAACCAACATTAGCTAATGCCTTTCTGAGGACACCGATAAGTGGCCATTACTGTTCTTACTGACAACTTCAGATGTAGCCGTTTTCATAAAGAAGCACACGTGTGATAAGAGCTAGGGCAATGCGGTTACACTCGTATGACGGAAGATAATTCTATTGCACCTTGTAATTAACCTCGCCGAGGACATTATCACCAATGCCATAGCAAAATGCCTTTCAATACCTCGCCTTGATCTCCACTTTACAAAAAAACGCAAGACGAATCTATTATGCGTTACCCTGTGGATTTCCATGGCCTTAAATAACGCTTAGTTGAGTTCGGTTCGACGTCGTTGACCTTTGCATGACGGGATTGTATACTGCTGCGCTGATTAATTAAGTTTGACGCCATTATCTCCTCCATCATCCATAGAGCGCTCGGAGACACTCGTGTTCATTGTGTTGATTCGTTTTTCTCCATATGTTGTGACTACCCTTTTTCTCTAGCACCGCGGCGGTATTTATTTGTATTTATTTACTTTGCCCGTTTCTCTGATCACATTTAATCCAGCGGAGACGACAGTGCTCTCCTTTGCCGCCATTCCAACGGCATTAAAATGCAATTAACTAAGTGTCAGGAGAGGAACCGCGCGCTGTTGCGGTTCTGGGGGGTGGCCTGGCGAACACATCCATTCGAATTTCCCAAGGTGCCAGAGAGAGAGAGAGACTGGGGGCTGCCGCTCGCGATAAATTGAAGTAATCTGGCGCGCGCACGAGTCAGTATAGGCTAATTTAGACTACAGAATAACGGTTTGGACTCTTTCTCAGAACCATCCATAACGGCCCAGCTGAGCTGCCACAGTGTGCTCGGCGTGGATAGGAGGGGACACTTTTTTATTGCCTGAAAATAGATGAAACACTCAAAGGGAATACTCAGTGGGTTACTTACCATTATTAGCCATCTCTGCGAGACCTGTCTCCCTGAACGGGGGATACGGAAGGGCTGTCTGGCGTCTCCCACTGCGACTCTGATGGAATTGAGGGAAAGGCAGACGCTGCTAGGAAACGCGCGCCGAGTAGGCCTACCAACTACATTTTCTCCTGGGCAGGAAATTCACTTATGAGGCTAAGGGGACTGTTCCCTAAACGAATAATCGGTAGTTTGTACAACAATCAGCAACATGTCTGCACATGCCTGAAATTAAGTTGACTTGTTCAAGGTAAAAAGAAGAAAAAAGTCTGCTTGAAAACCAACGTTCAGCTATTACACAATCTTCTGCCATCTTGAAGGTAATTTCGATCAACTTTTTAATTATTTTTTTGAGGAGGGAGGGGGTGTACACTAGTGCCACGAGTACGTAACACAATTAAATGACAATTGACTGTTGGAGAGCCCCTCAACCGGTCTAGCAGAGCTGCCGTCTTGATCAAGGGGGAAAAGTTCAAGGTCCTAATGAGCCCTCTCCAGTAGCTGTGACACTTCACATCCGCCTGCGTAAAAGTCCCCATTTCCGACAAGCCCCTCGTGCAACCACAAGTGCGAAATCTATGAGGTTTATTTTACCCGAGTGCCATCATACTTGAATTTGCACTCTGCCGAAGGCTGTGTATTGTGGGTGGTATCGGCTGAATAGCATATGAAACACTAGAGCCCTCTGGCAAAATATTCTCAAATAGGAAACCGCTATCGCGCATCATCATTATTCCTTTTTTCCTTAACGGCTGGTAAGATGTCTTACATTCGGACATTAAGCGTGCCATTCGGAATCACCCAAAAGCACTAGCCCAAACCCCGCGATTCGAAAAGTGTGACAAAGACGCCTTTAGGACGTGCGCGTGCGGCGCCACGAAGGAAATGGCACCGTGGGGCGTTCATCGCCGCCTCGAGAGAGAGGAAAACGCGGGACGCAGCGTGAGTTTAGTGCATGAAGCGCATTTCGGCTTTTTGATGGCCGCTTCGCGCCAGGGGGCGCCAACACTGCGGTGTGGCAAACACCCCAATTTTCCAACGGTTTTTGAAGCGCGCATTGGGTCCGTGTTTTGACTTTCTAGTCGCTCCGGTGACAGTATTTTCAGGGTGAAAGGTCAGTGAGGGTCTTCAGGCTTCAGCGATTAAAGGGGTGATTAAAGGGGTGTTAAGGCTGCTCAGTAGGCAATGGCTGTGCAGACGTTTGGGACCTGGAGTATTTTGAGTACTGGATTCATCACCGTCTCCCATTAGCATCATCACAAGTCAAAGCTAAGAATACCTCCCCCTCTCTTCACATGCAGATGACACACGTGACAAAGGAAGACACACAAGCCCCCCTACTGCCCGTTGTTAGGGGCAACACACCCGACACTTCTCCACTGTCTGTCCCCCACGTTGTCCATCACTAGAAAAAAAAAAAGAAGAAAAAAACAGAAGGTAGCGATGAGAAACTAATTACCCAACGCTGTGGCGCCGTGATCGAGGAGCAGGGCATCGCCTTCCGCAGAGGTTGCGGGTTCATTTCCCCGGGGTGCCACTGCCTAGGAGCGATGCACTTCAAACTGAACTCTGTAAACACACGAGCGAGTATAAGAGGATAACATGTAAGCTACCGAAGTGCCCCCCTCAAGGGAAAGGCACTTGGCTAAATGCAAAATCACAAGCCATACCATAACAGTGTTAAGTGCCGTGCATGGAAATACCAAATGAGAATACAGGAAGGGCTCTACGGCTCTCTGGAGTGTGCAAGGAAAGTAAAGCCTAAGAGAAGGTAACAGGTTTGAGGAGTCTACCACTAGACAGTTTTTTCCCCCCAAAGATTACATTTTTCAAAGCGACAATTGCAGTGATTGGATGGCGTCTCCCCCTGCACCGGGCTCTTTGTTGGCGAGTGAGTGACAGGGCATCGGGGTGAAGGGATTAAGGTGCGTGTTAATGCCTTCTGTCCTGCACAGCTCCCAGACACACCGTCTGCCTGAGAGCAGGAACAATCAAAAGACTGCTACAAGAAAAAAAAAAAAAAAAAAAACCTAAAAGACTTCACTGGGTGCCCTGAGGGAACATGCACACCGTTTTTAAAATCACGACAAGAGGAGAAGAGATTTTTATTATTTTATTTTTTTGTTTCGGATTTTTTTCCCCTGTTTTTTTCTCCCCAATTTGTAAGCCAATTATACCTCTGTATTTATTTCGATTAACCCTCCCCCCACGAACTTGCTGCCCGTCTCTACGGGGCAAGCTACTCTCTGCGGCCGGTGATGATCCGCCTCCTTTGAGACGGACCTCACTGACCCACTTTCTGGAGACACCCTTACTTGCTTCACAGTGAATTATCGGCGACCCCCCTCCCTTCCCTCAGGAGCGGACAGACAAATGCTGCTTCCGATCGGGGCAAACGGCCAGGGCTGGTCTGGCAGAGACGGATTTTGAACCGCGTCCCTGATAGGCAGCTCGCACTCGTACAGGACCAGCCAAATATGGGTGCGTTAGACCGCTACGCTATCCACCAGCCCCCTCAGAGGAGAACAGATTTAACTGCACGACTACGGAGCACACTCTGTGGCCTTGCCGGATCTGGTAACTATTAGCAACGTAATTGTTTTATATTTATTTATTTCACCATTCATTTATTTAAGCCATTTATAGATTTGTTTCTTTATTTCTGGAATCTGGAATACCCAATATTCTTTATCAACAGCCCTCATAACGGGAATTTCCAGGAAGGAACTCATTTCGAACAACGCAAACTTTCCTTCATCTTATTAAGAGAAATAATGTGATCACAATGTAAATGTGATTGTTTGCTGGTAAACCTTTATGAAGGAATCGGGCAATCAATAAAAAGTACAAAATTAAACTACAACTGCAGGTCCCACCAGTCGCTATGAAACGTTGTGCTCTCATGGGAGTTGTAGTTTCGATATTAACTTAAGTAGTTTTAATTTTAAGTTGATCGATTCCTTAATAACAGCAAATGATTCAGAGAACAGTGCCCAGATCTCTTTCAGCCTTTTAAACGGTCACTTTCTTCAATGTGATGAGGGAAAGTCCCATTGAAAATGAGTGGCTTCGAAACTGAGTTTCATCCCAGAAGTTATGCAAGTTACATTTACATTTTAAGCATTTAGCAGACGCTCTTATCCAGAGCAACTTAGAAGATGTGCATTAATACATGGTAATCATTGTTCGCGCAAGAGATCAGTGCAGTAATACAGCGATAGACATCATTGCAGGCAGCTGCGTACCACACCTGTAACACAAGGAGAGATAAAGTTTGCATTTTTTAGAATATTACGAAATGCAGTATTAAACATGCAAGCAGTGGTGATGGCAATTAGTTAAATGTACAGATTCAGTGGTAGTGGAGTCTGAACAGGTGGGTTTTGAGTCTCTTGTGGGAAGATGGCCAGTGATTGTGTGGTCCTGCCCGAGTGCAGAAGATCGTTCCACCGCCCAGGGGTCAGGACAGAGAAGAGACGAGACCGCGAGGAGCGGGTGCCTGGGGCCTGGGGCCTGGAGAGAGGGACAGTCAGTTTGCCAGAGGAGGCACAGCGGAGGGGTCTGCCAGTTCAGTTTCCACCTTCCCAGAGTATTGCACCT
>JAINUG010000317.1:615000-627500 GCA_029706075.1 Aldrovandia affinis
GCTCCCGCCAAACGCACCCCAACAATCACTCTTCTTTCAAGGTCACGGAGGTCTCCCCTTGCTGCCATAATTCTCGACAATGGCCCAATGCATGCTGGGATGTCATTTGCTTTATTGATAGATGAGCCAGACCTGTGTGGTTGCCACTGCTATGCATACTGTACTTCTTGTCCCTTATTTTCAAATCTCAGGTCTTTCCGGAGGAACCAGAGTTTGTTTTTGTAAAGTATGCTCCATTTTAAGGCACCATTTAAAACTAAAACATTCGATGTGGTCCATTTGTTGGTACCTGCAGCTTTTGAGACTTCATAGATTTAAATCAGTGGGGTGATACACGGGATCTGAGATGGGGCTGCACGATTAATCTAATTAAAATTGAAATTGCCATTTGAACATGCAGGTTTTCTAAACCGCAGAAGGCTGCGATTTTGGCTTATTATTCTGTATTATTACTTTTACAAGCGTCTGTTGAAGAGATGCGCTCTACAGTGTGCACAGCAATACGTAATTTTAATTTGATCGCTGTCAATGTCAACTTAAGTGGTTGCGAAATAGTCGATAATTAGTTCCCTTAAATTGGAGCGACACTGCTCATATTGATCCGGGACAATTATTTTAAACGACTGGTGATGGCATCTCTATCGGAACATATCTCTGAGTGACAGTGGTAACAGCGGGAAAGGGGTGTGTACAGCACGGGTGGTGTTGGATGACAACTGACAGTTTTACAGCAGAGAGAGAGACAGACCCAATTACCCAGACATTGGTTTCAAACGAGGTGTCAGAAGCACGGAAAAAAAGTCTGATAGAAAATCGGAACTAAAGTTCGCAACGTTGCCCGTGGCTGTATGATCAGTAACACTGTTAACAAGTTAAATAATTGTGTGATAAGCTCCCTTTAAACATCAAGTCTGCAAACACCCTACAGACTTTTAAGGCCCTGCTTAAAACACACCTTTTTGCCAGAGACAATCCCTGAGTTCGTTTTTTAGGGTTGTGTGACAGATGTATTTATGTCTTTATGTTCTTTGTTTGTTTGGATGGCTGCTTGTACTTTGCATGTTCCTATTGTTCTTGTCTTTTGTTTTCCTCTTCCTCGGGCTGCGCCCCGGGCTGATGTAACTATTGGTTGGGGGGCGCAATATAAATAAATGAAATGAAATGAAATGAAGTTTTGGCGAGCTGATGAACACCGAACGCGGAGGAGAAAAGCAGACTGTGATCGTGAAACTAGGGACTCTTTAAGCATCGACGGCTGCTGGGACAGCATACAGTGACCGGAAATAAATCTGTGTTGACGGAGTAGCCGCGGAAATCAAGTCACTAAGCAACCACTCCTCAGAACCAATACAGTAAGCCGACTGTAAATAGCCAACGTTATTAGCTATGAAAAATTTAATTTAAAATGGCCAGAGAGGAGTTGCTTTATGCTTTCGAGGATAAAAACCATTGTAAAACAAGTTTTTATTTCAAAACACAATAAAAACGTTAATAAATTCACTCACCTAAACCACACATTGTAGCGACGACGTTAAAGTAGTCCTTTACCCCGTAGTAGACCAACAGGCTCGTTGTAGATGCTTAAAGTCCTTACTAACTAGCCAGCTACGGCTGTTTTTTAAATTGTAAATGTGACCTTTGGTGTGATTTATCGATGGTAATAATTGGTACCATTTTCACAGCTTATTTCCGAACCGGTCCGGTTGACTTCATGTGTGTCAGTTAGCTAGCTAGCCAGAGAAGATACGTATTGCAGGTGTGGCCCTAATGTAGGCTATACTCCAGATAATTCTTTGTTAACTTTTATTTATTTAGAATGATGTTATGTTTATCCAAGATTATTATGTGGAAAAGTTTTTGAATTATTGAATGTTTTATTTAGCCTATTTCACATTATGTTCGTTCCAGATAATGTCAGCTAGGCTATATTGTGTCAGTCAGTTAAATAAACTCCTGTTGGAAAATAAATTGTTCCCAGTTATTATGATACTGACTGTTATATTCATTCCTATGATCTGTCTTAAAAGTAGGCCAACTGAATGTGTTTATTGTTGACCCAAATGTTTATCGTATTACAGATAATATCGCATAATAACCGCAAAAAAATTTTTTGTCCACATCCTGCAGCCCTAATCTGACAGACAGCACGTCCAACACAGATCATGAGAAATATGATCCCTTAATTTACCTGTATTTAGAGTAGGTATGTTAATGATTAATCGATGATCGATTAATCGCCGTTAAGAATTTGATCGATCAAGCATATCAAATTAACGATTATGTATCACAGGACTGCGGAGTTATCCAATAGCACGAACTCTAGTGAGTGTAATAAAATTGCTTTGAAACAGTTAAAACTTAGATTTTATTTGTAAAAATCTAGCAATATTTCACCAAAAAAACAATTTACAACGACAAAACTTTTTTGTTATATTTTGTATAGCTTAACGTTACCTCAGCCGAAAATAGCGCGGTCTCTTGAATTCGCCAGCCACAACGTTACTTCCGCATTTCTCTGAGTTTTTGGTGAAATCATTTTTTTGGCACGACAGTATTTATGCATCCCCGGGACATCGATTCCGTCGTAACGGCTGTTCTCAGCGGCTGGTCTTACCGTAAACAGGCTGCGCACACGGCTCACCCCTGAACACGTGGATATGCCTATATTCTTAAATAAAAACCAGTAAGGGGACGAGTTAAGAGGTCGGCTCTTTCTTTTTTCTTCTTCTTTCTTTTCCAAGTTGCCAAGCCTCCGCTGCCAGACAGCTATTTTCATTTCCAAAGAAATATTGTTAGGCCTATTGAATGGCGCTTAATTTCCTTCATAATACTTATTGTTTTATACTGTTAAAATAGGCCGGTGTCTCAAAATGAAAAAAACATTTTGTATTCTGTCACACGCTACATTTTGCTTAATTAATTACAATTCGTGTAATTGTTAACGTGGGCGACGATCGATCAAGGACATTTCTTAAAATTAGCATCCCTAATTTAGAGACAATCATACACACAGTATGTACAGGTATATACAGAAAAACATATGGTGCTTTGTTTACTTTGTGTCAAGTGTGTAGTGTGCTTTGTGTTACAATACAGGTTTATTTGTCCCCTTTAGGGAATTTAGCCCAAGAGCTACAGCGCATCAAACAGACATACAAACACAAAGATACACAGACATTGTTTTATTGATCTAAAAATGTGCAATAAATATACGATTATGAAAACAAGACAACAATAGAAAACAATAAAAAAAAAACATGCGCAAATGAGTTAGAAATTGCGATAGACAGCTGAAGGAGTTTTACCTGTGTGTGGTCCCTTCAGGGTCCAAATGCAGAGCCAATCCCCACCATTGGGGGTTCTCCTCTGCTATGGCCTCCATCAGGCTGTGAGCAGGGAGGGGAATACATGTGAGGCTTGCAATTGAGGTGCCAATCTGGCAACCATTCTGTTGAGCTTTGCCTCCCATGAGCCAGGTTACAAAACACTGGCCAACAGCCATCAGTAGTTTGGCTGGCGTGTCCAAAGGCAGCGGCCATTTGTGCGGATGTGGCAGCCATATTTGTTGTGGCTGCTGGAAGCATTCTACCGTCCCTTGGTTTTGCGGCTGGTCGTGAAACCGTTTTGAACACTTACCGGGGTCCATTCTTATCCTCCTGCCAGTACCAATCACAGGGTTCACGGAGGAATACAAAATCAGATGCAGGAATCAATAAAAAGCCAGGACCGCACTACTATATATATATTTTTAATTAGAAAGACTTTACGCCAAAGTGCCTGTTCAATATCTTGAGATTGCACTAAAATTGAAATTGTATTCACCCAAGTGAGAATTCTCTCAACCCAAGCGTTACCTTGGCATAGAAATTCCGAAGTAATATACTGCCCCCTGCTGGCAGCAGTGTCACACTGATTTCCAACTAAGCGGTTTAAAATATTATCGGTGTGTGGTGTTTTTTATAAAACCTTTTAGGATTACAATTCTCAAAATTATTTCGCTGAAATTACATCTAAAGAGATTAAAAATTTCTATACACATATAAAAGCACCGCAGCTGGGTATAAAATATAATTTTGAAAGGCAAGGAGTGTGTCAGTAAATCCTTTTTAAGTCGCCACCACCTGAGTCATTCAGGTGACTGCCGTGTACAGATCTCATCACCCACTCTCCTCACCCTCACCCGACAGCCAAACACAGAACCCCCCACCTAGAGAGTAGACCACTATACCCCCCCCACCCCTGACATGGCCCTTAAAACACGAGCTACTCAAATCGCACCTGCAGTGGCTATGTGCAATAAGAGCAGGCAAAAGCAATGTTTGTTTGTTGGACAGGAAGTGTGGTATAAAAATGACCACGTGTAAGGGGTCACTGAGTTGGTTGGGCTGAGCTGTGGTTCTCTGTGGCTCAGTTGGTAGAGCACAGCGTTGGCCACGCTTAGGTTGTGGGTTCAATCCCGACTGGGACCACATATACTGAAAATGTATGCATTCACTACTGTAAGTCGCTTTGGATAAAAGTATATTATATTATATTATGAACAGTTCGCCACTTCCCCTGGAGTGAGTTTTGCCGGTCTGAAGACCGCGGAGGAGCGGCAGGGGAGAGCGCCAGTACGTTAGCGAAAGCTCCGGCTAACATCCCGCGGCCGGGCAATGTCCGCAGTCTCTAGAAAAGAAACACAGAGAGGGTTAGGGAAATTCCGGGGATAAACACCAGTCAAATTTAAGTGAGCCAAAACTTACATGTGTTTCATCCGAGTCGTTTATCCATCCAAACACAAGCATATGCCTGCTTCAGAGTGGCCCGGAGCAGCAGATACCCAACAGGCTACAAAAGATATATATATATTTTTTAAATAAATAAGGAGTAATTATTAGACCTTTATTGTGTAAATGTTTATCAAATGGCATCTGGAAATTAACTGCATACTGTTCAATAAGCGTTTGAAAATAAACCCCAAGGTGTCGGACTACATGGCGTATCTCGTTTGACACCAAATAAAGAAAAAAGGAAATAAGACAACCATTTCCAGGAGGCACCACATGGTGGCGCATAGTCTCCATCTCTAACTCTTCTGGACTAGGCTTCCTGCAATCTGATTGGTGCCAAGGATTTCTGATGGTGGATTTGGTTGGCTGGAGCAGTTTATCGTTTTATGCGCGCCCACTCCACGAGACCCTGTGACCGCCCCTTACGAGATCGTGATTTGTCAGAAGTAGTAACTGGCCATTGTTTTTTTTTTTTTCCCAACCCTCTATTTCTTTCGATTCGCCCTCCCCAGGAACTCGCCGCCTGTCACTACGAGGCAAGCCAATTCCCCCGAGGCCGGCGGAGTTCACCCACCTACCTTCCGGAAACACCCTTCGGCGCTTCTCAGCGAGCTCGTGCCGGCTCACCCTCCCTCCCCCCTTCCCCTGGGGTGGACAGCCAAACGCCGCCCTCGACCAGGGCTCTCGGCCAGGAACTGACTGATTGGTTTAATAGCAAAGCACGTCTGGTGGTTACACCACACTGGAGTGAGAATCTAGTCAGGCTCGGAGGCCAGTGAGGCTCGGTGGCGCAAAGCGGGTCGTCGGGGTTTCAGGCAGCAGGCCTGGGTTTCTAGTCCCACGTCCGGTGCAATAACCACGAGTGCGATTAGTTCCCAGAGTTAGAGACTTGAGTCATTAGCACAGCAGGTTAATCGTCTCTCTTGTCGCGTCAAGATCTTCGGGTTCAAAACTCGCTGCGGGGAGAACCAACTCCGTTACATTGGTGCCGTGACTTGGATCATACGACTGATGGTAATCGGTTGGGCCGTGGTTGCTGCTCCAGGAGATTCGAGGGGGAGAACGTATCGGGTGAGCTCTGGTACGTGGGGTTAACACGTGAGTGTCCGCTACAGAATGTGACGTGGATAATAGTGTGATTAGTTCCAAGAATTGGGGACTTGAGTCTTTAGCTCAGCGGGCTAAATCGCTCTCTCGTCGCGTCGAGATCCTCGGTTTGAAACCCGCTGCGGGCAGAACCAGCGCCGTTACACACGCAGCTCCGCTGGTCAATCGCAGTGTGAAGAGGAGCAGCGGGATGCACACAGGGTCAGGAGACGTGTCACTGCTGTGCCCCCTCCCGACTGGACAGAGAACGTGCCAACAATGGCCTGCAATTACAAATAAACATGGCTTTTATTTCCACGCGGTATGACCATAGACTAGATGCTTTAGTCAGGGGTGTCAAACTCATTCCATGGAGGGCCGAGTGTTCAGGTTTCTGTTGTAACCAAAGTACACCAGGTGATTTCAGCTGCTAAGGTGAAATCACCTGGTCTGCCCAGCATGCACTGCATACTGGTTCTTCGCAAGAGGGCAGCTGCAGGAGCCAGTCTACCCAGCATGCACTGCATTACAGGTACAGAAGTCCCGTGGACTCGCTGCACATCGCACTCCCAATTCACAAGAGGACGGAACTATTCTAATAAATGTGTTTTTTATTCACTTTTTCCAGTTTTAAATAGATTTACAAACCATAAGAAATAACAAAGAGAGAGAGAGAGAGAGAGAGAGAGAAAATACATCAACAAGTGATCAGCGAACATCTGCATGTGCATATCAACAAACAGGAAGGTCAATTCTGTGAACAGTCTTTAAAGTGGGGGAGGGGAGAGAGAAGACTCGTTTCCCCCACCGACCACGCAGACACACACACACACACACACACGCACGACAAACAGACACACACGCGCACACACACACATATATACACACACACACGCACACCAATTTCTATTTTGCATTTCCTATGATTTTTTCCTGAGGGGGTTATTGACTCCCAACCTTTCACACAGAAACTCCACATGGACAGTGTCACTGAAAACTCTTATTAAAGTAGCGAAAAAATTACAACAACCATAAAATACATGATCAGATTCACAAGAGAAAAATAAACTTATTCCCACACACCAAAAAGAAAGAAGAAGCATGACACATCTGTGAATAAAAACAAGAGGATCCTCTAAGGTCAATAATCTATTGAGTTTAAAACATTTTTAGAAAGCAAAGCAAAGAAAAGGGAAACGGAAACTCCTGCAGGTTTTTCTTCCCCACAAGGTGGAGAAACGGACGCACAGACAGACAGACAGACAGCCAGCCCTGGCCTCTTACCTGCTGGTGCTTAAGAGTCAGATAACAAGGAGAAATGACCAGAACAATATGCTGATCGCTGAAACACACTCTGAGCAACACTGGCAAAACCCAGAGGCACTAGGCATCCCAACGCACTGCTATTGTTCTTATTCTGAAGACTTGCAGAAGTCCAGCATTTCATTAAAACGCTAATACCCCTGCCCCCCACCTCCCTCCCTCCCTGCACGCACGCAACATTGGGGCAGAACTTAAAAACCAGCGCAACAGGCTGCACTTCAGAAAGAAAATGTGTAATTTGTGAAAGCTAATCACCTCCAGTTAATGGCTTTGAGTCATGTTGCCCGTTGCCATGGGGTGGCTTACCTGACGACTCAGCGGTTGCCCGGGTAACAAAGCTGTATCAATTTACTAGCTAGTGAGTGAAATTGCGATCTCCAAATGCGGTCTTCCAATCAGGAGCCGGCAAGAGGGGCAATATTGTTCAAGAGAGTGTGACCGATTCCATTACATGCTTCTTTCACACACACACACACACACACACACACACACGCGCACACACACACGCACACACAGACACACACGTGCATGCACACGTGCTCACACACACACACGTGCACACACACACACACACACACGCGCACACACACATACACCCACATGCACACACATCCACACCCACACCATTTATTGCTAATCTAGTCAATCAAATGTAACGTGTTTAACAGCAGAGGGCAGGGGAGGCAGAGGGCAGGAGGCAGAGGGGTGGTTGGCATGGCAGAGCCATCGGAAGCCGATGTGGGTTACAGAGCGCTCTGCCCCCCCTCTCTCTCTCTCACCCTCAATCCAGCCCTTCTGTTTAATCAGTGACCAGAGGGGGACCCTCAAACCCTAGGGGGTCAGGAGGGAGGGGGCGAGCTTCATGTGGATGTTCTGGGTCCGGAAACCACATTTGGTGTGCATGGGCACTGGCGTGTGTGTGCTGGGGGGGCGCTGACTGGACGGTACGGTGGTGGTGGGGGGGGGGGCTTCAGAAGTAAAAACAGAAATGGAAAGAAAAGAGAGAGGGGAAAAATAAAACTCTGTGGTTAAAACACGTGGAGTCAAAAACGCAGGGCTGGCCCAGGATCCGTATCAGAGGCGTTCACGAGTTCGGCGTTGAGGGGGGCAGGGCTTGGCGGGGAGGGAGGGTGGCCAGGCGGAGGGGAGGGGGGGGGGGCATCAGGACTCCTCGGTCCCGGAGTCGTCCTCGTCGTAGCAGCAGTCCTCGTCGTCCTCCTCGTCCAGGTCCTCGTCGTAGTAGTCGTCGTAGAAGAGGTCGGAGCCCTCGTCGGCGGGCGGGGCGCGCGTGCGCACGCAGTACTCCGCCAGCGTGGTGGGCACCTTCACGCCGTCGCGCTCCGCGTCCGCTTTGGTGGACAGCACCTGCTTCCTGTGGGGGGGCGGGGGGCCGGAGGGTTAGCTGTGCTGCTCCGCAACATTCCACACCGATAGAGCTGAGCAGGAGACTAAGCACTCTTTCATAGGGCACATTCACATGTGCACAGTGTGGGGGCGGGGCCATGGGGGGCCTGTGTCAGTGTGGGGGCGGGGCTATGGGGGAGCCCTGTGTCAGTGTGGGGGCGGGGCTATGGGGGGCCCTGTATCAGTGTGGAGGCGGGGCACTGGGGGCCCTGTGTCAGTACATTTAGCAGACGCTCTTATACCCAGAGCGACTTACAAGATGTGCATAAATACATGGTAGGAACAACCATAGTTTGCGCGAGAGATCAGTGCAGTGTGGTAGGCGGAGCAACGGGGTGCCCTGTGTGCAGCTGTATCAGTGTGGGGGCGGGGCTATGGGGGCCCTGTATCAGTGTGGGGGCGGGGCTATGGGGGACCCTGTATCAGTGTGGGGGCGGGGCTACGGGGGACCCTGTATCAGTGTGGGGGCGGGGCTATGGGGGGCCCTGTATCAGTGTGGGGCGGGGCTATGGGGGGGCCTGTGTCGCCCTGGGGGCGGGGCTCACCTGATGATCTCAGCGTACTCCCTCTCCTTGCCCTTGCTGTCCCTCCACTTGCGGTACATGACGGAGGCGTCCACGTTGGCGGGAGAGAAGGTGTTGGGCTCGTTCAGCAGAGAGATCACGCTCAGCAGGATGGTCCTGGAGGAGGGAGAGGGGCGGAGAGGCGTGAGCGGCCTGCTGAGCAGACAGACAGAGGGACACAAGCGGCCGAACAGAGGAGCCAAATATGACCGACTGGTGTCCTCCCGGACTGAAGTTACACCGGATTGGGTTTCCGCTGGAAAAAGCCTGGAGATAACCATCGGGAAGGCAAGACAACACCAAACGAGACCGAGGCGTAACCAGAAACCGATCAGTCTAGGGGAACGTCTCTTATCTCTCTCTCTCTCACTCTTATCTCCTGCTCTTTGTGTTTCAGTGTCCCAGTGTCCTTCACTGCACACCTGCCCACCAGAGCCCACTCTTTACATTACATTACATTATAGGCATTTGCGCTCTTATCCAGAGCGACGTACAACAAAGTGTTAACCGTAGTCAAGAACAGTTTAGCTGAAAGCCACCCTAGTGGGAAGTACAATTCCTGGGTGCTAGGAGCAACCACATAGTTAAACTAGGACCCTGTAGGTAAATCTGTAGCCACAATTCAGAGGTAGCAGTAAAGCACTCAATGCACTCTTGTGTGACACGCTGCCCCCCTGACAACGCCCACAGGGGTATCAAATCTGCACCGGGTGGGGCGGGGCTGCCTACCGAACAAGGAACCTGGGAACTCAGTCCAGCAGCAGAGCTACATTTACACACATTTGCATTTACTTATTCATTCATTCATTCAGTCGTCTGGCAGCTTCCATGCCCAATACGGCAAATAACACTGCATGATGGTAGCCAGGGTAACGGCAGCACCCAGCAGAGTGTAGGCAGTGACAACACATCCATTCAGTGTGAAGCTGATCAGACTTGAACAGCAGCATTCCAAGAAGGGCTGAAGCCCTGCATATTAGTTAATAAATAATTAATGTACTGTTTTGGCGTTTCCGTTATTCTGACCGCTCCTGTATTTACTCTCGTACGTTCGTTGGATGTTGTACACACGCATTCTCATCTTGATTTGTGGGGTTTCTTTTGTACAGGCCGCAAGACTAAATCTGGGGGATAACAAAGCCTTGAATTCCGTCCATTACATTTACATTTACATTTTAGGCATTTAGCAGATGCTTTATCCAGACTTACAGTTTACATACAATCCATTTACACAGTTGGATATTTTACTGAAGCAATTCAGGTTAAGTACCTTTAGCTCAAGGGTACACCAGCAGTGCCCCAACCTGGGAATTGAACCTGCAACCTCTGAGTTACAAGCCCAGTTCCCTCACCGTTACACTACACTGCCAACTTAATTAAGCTCTACTTTGTTACGGTTACTACCGCAACTTTGTTATTTTTTATGTATCCTCGCGTTTTCCCTTCCCGTTTCCTTGTGTCCCTGTTCTCGTTGTCAGTTCTGCGTTTGTGTGTGTGACGTGGGCGCGGCTTCGATCTTCGGCATTCTCCGGCTCCCTCCTGATTTCCTGGATCCACTACACCTGCGCTGTCTACTCACCTGCCGTCAATTATCATCAGCCCTGCAGTGTATATCTACCCCGGTTTCTCACTCATTCATCGTCAGATCGTTGTCTACACTTCTGTACAAAAGGACACACTTTACTGCACACATTAGGGCTCGGATAACAGAGGAGGATAATGAAAACGCTGTAATCGCAGCTGTAACTGGAAGACGAGCTCCGAGGCTGCGGTGAACGGGAGAGGCTTGTGACCTGCGACGCTAGAACGGGCGCTGTCTATGACGGAATGCTACGCGCTAACGTTAATGCTACAGCGCTTCATCCATTACTAATGGGACTGTACTCCCTCTGCTGCTAGCATGAGCGCCGCATGCTAACAGACTGCGTGTGTGTGGAGCCGGTCGGTTGCACTCATGTCTACTTGTTTATGTATTGTATTAGGTTTAGGCATCATTTCACTGATATTTTCCGCACTGATTGTTCTATTGCTGCCTTTGAATCGTGGCTAACAGATTTACCTACAGGGTCCTAGCTTAACTATGTGGTTGCTCCTAGCACCCTTGACTACGGTTAACACTTTGTTGTACGTCGCTCTGGATAAGAGCATCTGCCAAATGCCTGTAATGTAATGAATGGCATGATTGTTAACTTACTGAATGAGGGTAACTTGGTAAGAAGCATAACTAGTTGAGGCTAAAAATGGAACTAGGTTGACTGCTTCGCTAAGAGTTTCATGGGCTAGCTGTGTCACGTGGTCACAGGTTGGATAACCACTTGTTTTTTTTTTTTTAGAGGCTACACTTTGTGCTGTTCATTATATTGTTCCCGTATAACTAAAGCCTAACTTTTTAAGATGTTTATTTTTGTAATGTAACAGACATTTTGACAAAAGGAACGGACCGGAGCTCTGGGCTGCTCACGTGTGTGTCTCAGGATTCCCTCTGCAGCTCAGAGGCCAGAGCCCAAAACACAGCCATGACACGTGACCTACAGAGTGTGTCTGCAATGTCCAGCAGGGTTCACATTACAGGGGCCAAAGAGGGCCAGCGAGCAGTCTGGGGGTTAATTGCTCTCCCTCTCTCTCTCGCTCACTCCCTCTCTCTCAACCACATCCTTTGTCTCTCTCCCTCCCTTCCTATATGGTGGGCCAAGATTTTTCTACTCTCTCTGCAAAAGCACCTGTGACAACAGGTGACAGAGAGACAGAGAGAGAGAGAGACAGAGAGAGAGAGAGAGAGAGAGAGAGAGAGAGAGAGAGAGAGAGAGAGAGAGAGAGAGAGAGAGAGAGAGAGAGAGAGAAAGCCTGTATAAAAAGAATAATGAGATCATACTCTCTGTTCAAGTGGCTGTGGGGTGGATCGTGCAGCTAGAACAGCGGTTTGTCTCGGGGTCGGGCGTCGCATCCTGGCCGTGGCAGCGGTGACTGTGGCCAGCAGCCCACAGGGCAGCGCGTAGGATTTCAGTTACAGGGAAACGCAGAGCAACAACAGCACCACAGCTGCCTTTGGGTTTTACTCGGGATGCTGTTGAAAGGTAGCGGGCCACGTTACAGCGAGTGAAAAATCGTGATCGTCCTGAGTGTGGGGAGGGGGGGGAAGAGGGGCGTACCTGACGTTCTGCGTGGGGTTCCATCTCTCAGAGGGGAGCTCCCCGCTCTGAGGGTCGTCCACTGGGGGGTGCAGGATGGAGATGCACACGTCCCCGTTCTGAAACAGGACAAGGGGCGGGGGAACCAACTTATGAACCAACAAAAACAACCAATCACAGCAATTAAGGGCAGAGAGCTGGGGCCAAGCGGTTAACGGTCAACA
>JAINUG010000317.1:635000-642500 GCA_029706075.1 Aldrovandia affinis
AGGAGGGGAAGGAGAGGTGAGGAGGAGAGGTGAGGAGGAGGAGGAGAGGAGAGGAAGGAGAGGAAAGGAGGAGAGAGGGGGGGAAGGAGAGGAGGAGGAGGAGGAGGAGGAGAGGAGAGGAGAGAAGGAGGAGAGGAGAGGAGGACGAGGAGGAGATGAGATTGCAGGCATATTTTCAGAGCAGTTCTGAGTTCTGAGTCCAGAACAGCACAAGCTCTGTGTGGCTCTGTCGGTAGAGCATGCCGTTGACAACGTTCCATTCCCATCAAGACCACATATACTGACAAACGTATGCATTCACCACTGTAAGTCGCTTTGGATAAAAGCGTCTGATAAATTGCGCATGTTATATTATTGTTCCCTCCCTAATGGGGTTTTCCCCGAGCGTGCGACTGTTCGACTGGCTCCTCTGCAACCCTCAAGTTCCGGGCTATGTCAAGGTCGCTGCGGTGATGCTTTCCTCCAGTGCAGGGTTACTCAAATCACGGGCCCCGTGGGCCCGGGCGCTGACATTTTTCCATGCTCCCTTTACCTGTGACTCAGGTGTGAAGACACTCTGGGCCAATCAATTGCACTAATTGTTCCATTAACTACCTGGGAGGAAGAGAGAACGCTTAAAATGTAGGTTGCGGGTTTGATTCTCACCGGAACTACATATACGGAAAAATGTACGCATTCACAACCGTTAGCGTCTGCTAAACAACATACGTTGTGTTATGGCCTCGCACAAGTTCAGCAGTTTCGTGACCCACAACATTTGGGACGAGGGCCAAGCCAACGAGAAATTTACGACTCGGGACTCGGACACGTCTAAGGCCAAACGCTATTTCGCAACGGTCTTCCACGGTCCAAAACATTCCTTCCCCTCCGCCTGCTCTATCGCACAAGCGCGTGCCCCGATTCTACATTTCTCCAGTCGGGAACGTTTCGCCAGAGAGGCTGAAAGCTGCAGAGAGGGGGTGAAAGAAAAACAAGTCACAACACAGCTCTGCACCTCAGGGGTAATGGGCGCTCCTGGGCAAACAACACAATCTGACACGCAACCCCCACACGGAGAGACACGGAGAAACACGGAGCCACCCTGGCCTTTCCCTCGGCCTCCTGGGTGTTTGAGTTCTGACGCCGGGAGGCCAAAGTCCATTCGGTTGTTTTCATGGAGCAGGAAAGGAAGCCTGCGCCTTGTTAAATGTGCTACATGACATTTTACATTTTTACAGACGCTCTTATCCAGAGCGACTTACAGTTTAAATTTCTTTATATACAATCCATTTATACAGCTGGACATTTCTACTGAAGCAATTCAGGTTAAGTACCTTTAGCTCAAGGGTACAACAGCAGTGCCCCCACCTGGGAATTGAACCAGCAACCTTGGAGTTACAAGTCCAACTCCCTAACCATTACACTACACTACCAGTGTTAAATTACCCGAGCGCAAGTGTGACACTTGAAATACGTCTCATAATGGCAAGAGCATAAAGGACAGATCTACGCTGGGATTCCAGTAAGCAAACACAGCAATGGGCAACAAAAGGGAACTTGCTCCCCACGACACACACTGCCCATATTATGCTGACGCTAAAACCTAGGAGCTGTTTTGTAACAGGCCCAATAAATAAAAAAGCATTGCAGAGCTGATACCAAAAGGTGTTGAGTATCTGCTCTACAAATGGGACTTTGGAAATGTGTGTAGATGTAAAGTTGACCTTTATTTCCCCCCCCACCACCACACCACACCACAAACACTTCTAAGCAAAGTTTGGATATATTCTTGAAATGACAAGCATTGCAACGGCCTACTCACACGCCCAGGTCTCACTTTATATAACAGCATTGGGATTCCTGCCTGAAGCAGCATTGTAAATTACCCCCGACACTATTCACTATTGACAAACTTGCTCTTAATAACTCGAATTACAACTACCAATTAAATTGTAAACTCAGACACAAATGGCCTCACCCTCCCCATTTTGTTGACCTAGGGCATGTTTCCATATTTAAAGCCGGCCTAATATATAATATACGCCATTTAGCAGACGCTTTTATCCAAAGCCTCCTCCTTTGTCAGGATTGAAAAGACAACAGTCTATTACAGGCTACAAGAAAAGGGGCCTACTTCAAACTGTCAGTGCATGAAATCCTGATCTAGCTAGTAATCAAGTCTGCTGAGGACATAAATTCTACGTTTTACACAAGACAAGAAACCACAGTGGGGCGGATATGGAACTTCATCATGCCCTCGTGCATTTGTTACTGTCGTTTCTCTTTGAACTTCCCCAAGTCTACACGGACACACTTTAATCGCCTGCCATAGACCCCATGCGACGTACACAAACATGACATCATCGGTATGCACACACACCTTAGCGGACTAACAAACAAACAAGAGTATCGATCAGTATCTAACGTCACGACATTTTAGTGCGAGCAAGCAGAGCTGTTGTACAGTATAATCGGAAATCACGAAAAATAGAGGGCTGCCTGGTCACAATTTCCCAAACTCCTCTACAAATATAATATTATTTCAAATTACGAGGGCTAAATTAACAAAACGGGTGTCCAAATGTCGTCGTGGTCGACACATTCTAGATGACTTATCGAGCTCATCTTACTTTTCATGACACGCACGACTGACCACCTGTTCTGTTGTTTTGTTACGATGGTTAGTTAGTGAACGGCAGCTACGTGGCGTTTTGACCCAGTTTCAAAGGTTGGAAAGGAAATAAATGTGGAGGCGTAAAATTGAGCAATAAAAGTACTTAGCGAGTTGACTAAGATATAGCCAGCGGGAGTGCTATCTGGTGAGCTCGCCAGCTACCACAAAACGAATCGCCACCCCTCCGCTGGCAACAAAACAGAACCGAAGACAAAGGAAAAATGCCAGCTAGCTAGGAAGGAAGGCAGGAAGCTACGCTAGCAAGCTAACCTAGCCAACCACAGAATGTTGGTTCGGTTGTCCAACTGGCGCATTTGCGACGTTTATTTAAAAAATAACACACGGCTACTTTGATATTTCCACGGGTATTATTAATGACAATTAGCTTCTTATCCAGGAAGCTAGCAGTTAAATCTGGTCGTTCAACTAATGAGCTGGCTTAGATAACGTTAGCCAGCTGGCAGTGCGGAAACACAAGTTAGCGAGTGCTAACCAACTACGCACCGTCATTAACTTTGTGACCCAAGTTGTACGTTCGTGTTGAACACTCACCTTAAAATATCCCCCTTCGTAGAGGGTGTTGGGGGGTCCGAAAATGGCTACTTCCCAGTTGTACAAGTCCGCTTCGTCCACCAAAGTTATTCTGAACCCTTCAACTGGTTCTTCTTGAAGACTTTTCATCTCAAGCATCAATGCCTTTTGCGAGCTGGCTACATGACTGACGCCGTGTCCATGTTGAGCCATATTCTAGCGAGATTTCTTTTTTTAATACTTCCAAGCCTTTTGAACGGTCACGTCAGCTAGCCAGCAGCTAGCTAACAAACTAGCTAGCGTGCTAGCCAGTTATTGAAACGTATCCAGCTAGCTACCTGCTATGTGTTACGCTGCTTAGACAACAACGTTATCGATCGTTTACTTCAGTTATGAGCAAAACAAAATCGTGCCGTTAGCCAGTTATCGTGTCTAATATTATTCCCCACAGGCACCGTAAAATCTGCACATAGCGAGCTAGCTAGCCAAGTACACAGCGAGAATCGTGGACAACTCGGATTAGTCTGTTGTTTGTTTGTTGTTCGTAGCTAGCTAACGTTGGCTTGTTGAGCTCAAAGCCAACTAGCTAACTCAATATATCCCGAGAAAATCCAAGCGAGACACGAATCGCGATATGGAGTTTTAAGATGGTAAACTAGAAACTATAAAATACAGTAAATTACACAAACACAAATGAACGGATGTTGGGCCGTGCAAAGTAGTCAACGGCCAATTACCATCTGCTGGCTAAACTGTGTCGCTCTAAATGTGGTAATGTTAGCAAGTCAGTCAATACGATCGCGGTGCACTCTGGGAGTTGAAGTTCAGATCGACTCAGATCCAAATCAAAATAAGGACGAGCGAACTCCATCCACCTCCACGCAATGGCACAGGCTGCGATCGTATAGAGACAGCTGGGATGGCAGCTGGATTTATTATTTTGTATATTAAAACTGATACAGAGACTAATGTTAATATAAACAACCGCTCGCTAACCTGTAAAAATAAAAATAAACAACAATTTCCATTTTATTAGTATTACGGTGCTCGTTTACAGCCGAGTCACACAAATATTACAAAAAGTTCATAATACTTGATTGTATGTGCTCAAACATTAGAGACAAGACTGTTGGAAGTGCCACCAAAAGTGATTTTTGCAATTCAAGATAGAGACGAAATCGACCCTATCGCCAGGATTTAAAGACACTTTACCACCTTAAAATAAAAGCACCACTATTAACGAACGTGTCTTTTACGTAACGTCGCATGGTACTGTGGGGTGAGAGCGTATTAAAAACAAAAACAAACCTATTACAGGCCATTATTGCTCAATGAGCGGGAGCACTTGCGGTTCTTGATTTTCGAGAAAAACCGAAGGGCTCCATATGAGGAGATAATATTTGCAAGCCCAAACTGGCCAAGCAGCTCGCAAACAGGTGAAGCAATACCTCGGGCAGGGGGGCAGCTGACTCAAGCCAAACCAGCAGGCATTAATTACATGGTGCGTGACTTCGAGCCGATGGTGAGGGAAGCAAGCATTTACACCTCTGTCCAAAAATAATGCCAATGTTTGCCCGTTGTTAAGGGAAACGACACTAGTTTTCCCCCAAACCGCCATTGAAATAAAGTGTCTGGCAAATTTCACGAGAACCAGTGTTGTTATGGGGCGTTCCACCCAGAACAATATATTTCTGATTGCATTGCGAGTTGCGGAGTCATATTTGCATAGCAGCTCTGGAAGCTTCTCACTGGCAAAGTATCCAGTAAACACGAGTTCACAGACTTATATGGGAAGCTTGCCATGGCCTGAATTTATAAAAAGGATTTGGCATGCCTGGGTGAACCCACTGAAAAGTCAAGTTGATCTATGTGTCAGTCACTTGAAGCAAGATTGTTTGCGCATCGGCGCTAAACCGAATGTTATTGAATAAAATACCATTTTAAAATGTAGATTGATCGATCATACTTTATTATTCGCAAGTGCGGAAAATTGTACCTAAACAGACTGCTTGTCGACTGCGCTTCACACTGTACTATAGACACAAAATCATGGCACACATGCATGTCAATGAAATGCAGTTCTGAATGCCTATTTTTTTTTAATAGCTTTCCTTACAAAATAAATGAATATTCGCAGTAAACTGTTGTGTACAGTCCCGTAGTCTCTGCTACTTCTCTGTATTGCCGTTTGACTTTTTGGTTTCTGACGTCAAAGAGCAACGTCAGCCTCCCCGGTGTTGTGCCAGGTGATACTGACTCACCCCCCCCGCCCCCACTCTTCTGTGTACACAGTTTCGCAGGTTAAACACATCCACTCAGCCTATCAACAGCAACACACAGATCACACCATGTTGTTCACTAAACTGCCAGCAGGGGGCAATGAGGTGCACCAAGACTGCCGTTGTCCCTACGTTGAGAGGTTTTTCAGCGCTTCACTGTGATGTCACAGACATGACATCACAATGACCTCAGAAGTTTTTTTCGTTTAAAAAAAAAATTGGAATCTTGAAAAATAGTCACCTATTTACCAATATTATTTTAAATAATATTTGTAAATATTAATTTTTAAAGCAATAATACTCTCATGGGTGTGTGTGTGTGTGTGTTGTGGTGGCAGTGATAGCATAATGGTTAAGGAACTGGGCTCGTAATGCAAAGGTTGCAGGTTTCGATCCCAGGTGAGGGCACTGCCGTTGTACCCTTGAGCAAGGTACTTAACCTGGATTGCTTCAGTAAAATATCCAGCTGTATAAATGGATTGTATGTAAAGAAATGTGAAACTGTAAGTTGCTCTGGATAAGAGCGTCTGCTAAATGCCTGTAATGTAATGGTGATTATTGGCACAATGCGATGCGGCCGCAGGTCCAGAGGCAAAGCCGATGGTTGGGGATTATTCGTCCTCCACTCATGGCCTATACTTACAACAGTGTGAGGCTTTTCTTTGTGCAATTTGAAGAGGTTGTGGCTCTTTGTATTGGAATATAAATACGAGACTATTTTAAATCACTATTTACAGTGGGCTTTGAGGACTGTGTCTGTTGGTCAATCATGTGTTCCAGTGACCCATGGTTCACCTCCCCTCAGCTGCTTGCTCTGACAGCTGACCAAAAGGCATGCACTGTGTCATCGCACCCACCAAGTCCCCAATGAAGCAACACAGTCCATTGTGTGCCCTAAAAATACACCCCACGCACGCACTCTCTCTCTCACACACACACACACACACACAATTACCTTCCAATGTTGACTTAACTGGTTCTGGATCTTCAGTTTTGATCCAGTTGAGCCTCCGTGGGAGTGTGTGGGAGTAATAGACCCCTTTGTGCAGAGGGGATTAACGCGGCTGTTGCCTGGCGATGGGAGAGTGAGGCATATTGAACCCCATAGTGGGGGGTGGAGCTACAACGAGCAGTTGGTCACTGACTTGTTTAAACCAATCAAAACAATTAGCTTTTTGGAGCATAACGTAATGGCCGGATCACACCAGTGTGTATCCGATAGCTCCAATTTTGGTTTGCCACAATGGCCTCACTCTTCCATCACTGCTGTGGGCCTCAGTCATCAGAGGTCGTAGGCGGCCATGTTGGCTCCAGATCGCTGTAAAACTGTACTGGTTTTTATCACACTGTGCTCACAGCTGCTCATAGCACCGGGCATGGTATCAGACCCATCTGCTTCTCAAGTGGGCAACGGAAGTAAGGAATGGTGCATCCATTAAAAACAGAGATCCCAAAATGTGCCTTCAAAACACAGACATATGCTGCAAGATGGCTTAGGATAGAAACTAGTGCATGAGTCAAGTCCTGGGCTGAATGGGGAACAAATTGCTTGGTTTAATCTGGCTGGAAAAATCTGTCACTGTCAAGCTGTTTGTGGGGAAACCACACAGCCTGTAAGGTCAATGTCTCATTTAGGCTGTGTTTATGCGTATTTGTGCTGAGCAAAAAACATTTTCGCTCTACATCCGACCTCATTCACTCTCGACGTCCTGTTTTTGTCACAAAATAAACAGCAGCCGCAAAGCTACCTCCATTCAAAAGTGTCCTAGTTGGTTAAAAAACAAACAAACAGTGAAAAATAGTGGCAGATGACCAATAAAAATGTACCCTTAAAAAAAACCCAGTGAAACGCGTCTCATATTACGGGAGTTTATTGGTTCACCTGAAACACAAAAGACTACAGCAGCTCAATTACGCCCCTCTGTCAAGGAAGAGGCATTTTTCTCTTTTCTTTTCTGAAGGGAATGTTGATAAATGAACACCTTTCTTTTCTTTACTTATTCCTTTCTTTACTCCCCTTAAATCTTTATAATAATA
>JAINUG010000317.1:647500-650000 GCA_029706075.1 Aldrovandia affinis
CAGACTGGGAGGAGAGAGAGAGAGAGAGACTCTGTGTGACATCACAGGACTAACCATCGGCCGGCCAATCAACGAAACTGTCTGAAAGCTCCGCCCACGTAGACATGACACCGCCTCAGCCTTACACGATGAACGTCTGTCTTACTCACGCCACTGCCAACGCAGTGCTTTGGGGTTTTTGGGGAGATTTATTTTGGGAGAGCGGGTGACCCAGTAGGTGACCAGTGCTCTCTGTGTGGTTCAGTAGGTAGATCATGGTTCTGTGTGGCTCAGTAGGTAGAGCATGGTTCTGTGTGGTTCAGTAGGTAGATCATGGTTCTGTGTGGCTCAGTAGGTAGAGCATGGTTCTGTGTGGTTCAGTAGGTAGATCATGGTTCTGTGTGGCTCAGTAGGTAGATCATGGTTCTGTGTGGCTCAGTAGGTAGATCATGGTTCTGTGTGGCTCAGTAGGTAGAGCACGGCGCTGACAACGCTTAGGTTGTGGGATCAATTTCCACTGGGACCACCTATACTGAAAAATGTATGCATTCACTACTGTAAGTAACTTTGGATAAAAGCATCTGCTAAATGGCTGATATATTGACCACTCCCAGATACCTGGGCCTGATTAAGTCTACAGACAGCATTATGCTCATAGGACAGCGAACTGAACTGAACACATCTCATCCACACTGGGGGGGTTTGGGGAGGTCCTCACCTTGACGATGAAGGTGATGGTTCCCTTCAGTTTCTGGGGCATGACGATGCTCTGCACCGAAAAGACGAAGCGTGCCTCGTTAGAGACCCCTGTGGGGAAAGAGACCCTGTTAATACACCCCACACCGCCCCCCCTGGTGACACGCCATCAGAGAAACATCCATATCCATGGCAACAGAGGGGTTACTTTCCTGTATGTACTGCTACGTTCATAAATCTAATTTAGTGCACCGGAGGAAGATACTACCTCATACTTTAAGGTTTAAGGTAACTGAACACTTTACACACTTTAACTGAACACAGTCTTGTCTTGCCTTCCATCTTCGTCTAAAATAAGGACCACAATGGCAACAAGTCCTGGACCCTGTCACACTCGTATCAGACCAGCCAAGATACGGTGCGTTAGACCACTATGCTATCCACTGCTATGTCTTTTTAATGATCTAATAATTTAATTCCTTCATTCATACTTTGTTTTGTAGGCGACTCTGGACAATAGCATCTGCTAAATGAATGCAATGTTACTCTCTCCTCATCGTGTTTGCTGTTGCCCTTGTAAACCTGTTCTGAATGTATTTACAATCATGTCATTCTGCAGACGCTCTTATTCGGAGCGACTTACAATACGTTTATTCCACTAAGGGGGGGTGAGAGAGCATATCACATCAATAGCCGGGAAAACCTTTGTACCAAAATAGCCTCTAGTAGCACACAGAGAGTTACTTGGGGAAAGTTATGTAGTTTATTTTGTAAGCCACTCTAGATAAGAACACCTGCTAAATTAATGTCATGAAACACAACGTAAAACAATGTAACATGGTCTCCCGGGTGGTACAGCGGTTACAACGTTCGACGCTGGCCACTGCGACTGGGGTTCAGGTTAGGGTTAGAGTCGGCTCTGGCCGGGAGTGCCACTAGGGGGCGGCAATTGGCTGTCCGCCCCCAGGGTGGGGGGGAGGGAAGCCGATGCGAGTTATAGGAGTGGCCCTCGGTCACGGACGGCTCGGAGGAGGTACAGCAGTAAGATATATGAGGGAGTGGGATAATTGGCGTGAAAAGTGAGGGTGTGATTGGATACCAAATATGGGAAGAAAAACGGGGAGAGAAACAGCAGAAAAAGAAAGTAGAATTTAAAAAAATGAATATGATAATAATAACGTTACGTAATATATTACATTTTAAGCATTTAGCAGACGCTCTTATCCAGAGCGACTTACAAGATGTGCATTAATACAAGGTAAGAACAATCATAGTTAGCACACAAGATCAGTGCAGGAATACAGCGATAGACATCATTGCAGGCGTCTGCGTATCACACCTGTAACACTGGGAAAGAAAAGGTTAGTGGGTTTTTAAATATAATGTAACGTGATGGTCCTCTCCGCGGCGCTGGTTTCTCCCACCTGGGGGCAGCTGGAAGGGGACGGTGACGCAGTCGTGAGGCCCCGCCCCCTCCGGCCGCTGCAGTTTGGTGTTCAGGGAGTCCAGCACGTTGAACTCCATGGACTTGAGGAAGCCGTCGCTCTTGTTCTCGAAGATGATGGACACCACCACCTGACTGCCGTCCTGCAGGTTCCCCTGGATGTCACACATCTGAGAGAGGGGAGGGGGCGGAGTCAGCTACAGCCAACCACACGCAGAAACCAGAGAATACAACAACCACAACCAATCACGCGGCAGCACCGGGAGAGAACACACCAATCCAGCTCCTCTGCACACCATCACACCTCCCGGCAGAAAGATTAGCCTCAAAAAGCTGGCACTCTCTTTTTTGATTGGTCCAGAGAGCCCCTGTGACATGTCT
>JAINUG010000317.1:655000-657500 GCA_029706075.1 Aldrovandia affinis
TCAATCATTTAAGAAACTCAATTAAAAACTCAAACTAAATTTAAGATTAAACTTGAGTCTGCGAACATCGAAACACACGTAACGATGCCCTGATATGGTTTCACTGATTGTTGTCAAATTTGAATTTTACTTCATACTACTTCATGAACCAAACGGAAAATTCGGAGGGGAATTGGATTTGGACCAATCAAAAGTCAATCGTGTGAGTATGATGTCATACCTCGCCAGCTGTGCTAGAGGGCGGGGCTGCCGCCTCGGTGAGTTCTCCTGATTGGTCAGCCTCTCCTGGCTCCTCCCCTCTCTCGTGTTTGTGTTTCTTCTTTTTCTTGTCCTCTTTGCTCTTCTACGAGACAGACATACACAGACATTTTCACACAGACGTTTTCTCTTTTTTCTCTTTTAATTATTATTATTTTTTATAATTTCCCCCCATTTTTCTTCCCAATTTGGAAGCCAATTATACCCTCTATTTATTTTGATTAACCCTCCCCCCATGAACTCCCCACCCGTCTCTACGGGGCAAGCTGCTCTCTGAGGCCGGCGATGATCCGCCTCCTTCAAGACGGAACTCACCATCCCCTTTCTGGAGACACCCTTACGTGCTTCACAGCAAGTTTGTACCGACCACCTTTCCCCCCTCCCTCAGGAGCAGACAGCCAAACACCGCCCCCGATCGGGGCTAACGGCCAGGGCCGGTCTGGCATAGATGGGTTTCAAACCGCATCCCTGATAGGCAGCTCGCACTCGTACAGGACCAGCCAAATACGGGTGCGTTAGACGGCTACGCTATCCACCAGCCCCAGGCAAATTCCGAGGCCAGTCTCCATTGCTGAGCCAGACCGATACACCTTGTTAATGAGGAGCTAACTGAACACGGTCACTAACCAGGGCAAGAGCACAGGGCACAGGAGCATCCCCATTACTCCACCTCTGCAAACCACATTCACACACTTCACCTGCAAGCTTTACCTGCAAGCTTTCAATAGTCCATACCAAACAAATAATGAACTGGGTTCGATAACTAATGCAAGCTACGACACCATGTGCAGTTTTGATACCTAAAACACACCCCCAAAAAAAAAAAGATATCACATCCCCTGACTGGTAGCGCATGGGCAAAGACACTCCAAAATATCTATTTTGCTCCATCTCTCTCAAAAAATGCATCTCTAAACTGGTATGGTAAAAATGGTGGAGGTTGCTCTGCAGGTGGAACGGAGGCATAAGCCCCACAAAGAAGGATTGAGTCACCGGTGTTGCATATGAAACACACACTGTCCATGGAAATACACATTTCAAACACACGCATCTGAGAAAGTGGCCGTCCCAGCGCCTCTCACCTTCCTCTCCTTCTTCTCCTCCTTCACGTTCTCCCTCTTGTCTTTCTTGCCCTTTTTCTTGGGCTCCTCCAGGACGCGGCCCCTCCCCTCCTCATCCCCGGGGCTTTTGGGGGACTCCAGGGGCCGGTGGGTCCTGACCGGCAGTTTTTTCTCGCTGTCCGCCAGGGGCCTGGAGGGGGGGGAGAAAAGCTTTAATCAAGAGGATCTGCCCCCCTCAACACCGTACAGGACATTCAAACAAACCCACGCCCACCACATCACCTCACTTCCTGTTTCACCACCGCCCCCCTCCCCACCCCTCTCTACTGCCCACCAATCAATTCAATCAAAATCCGAATGTAGCAACGGCCACTTCAGGGCTGTACTGGGGGAATAAGGGGCTGGATTATAATGCAGGTTCACTCACGTTATTTAAAAAGGGGCTGAAGTACAGCCATCACTTAAAACATATATCCAATTGGAGAGAGATTGAAATTCATTTCATACATTTCTGGAAAAAGTAGTCTGAAATAATCGTTCGCGGGAACGGACCCCCTGAAGAAGGTGTTTAGTCGGACGCACTGAGCGCGCGCTGAGGGTTGCCGTGGGTTACAGCACTGGGCATGGCCTGACGAGGCGGAACCCTGGCCAACGCACAGCGTGAGCGGCACTCTGACCCGACGCCCGTGTGAGCGGTGACGGTGCCCGCTGTGATTGGCCAATCGCTGGCATGCTGCATGCACTCTGCTCTCTCGCTCTCCCTCTGTCTCTCTGTTTCTCTCAGGAGTATGAACCCACCATCTTCTATCCCAAGCGCTCCCCCCAGGCTGTCTCGCTGTCTCTCTCTCTCACCCTCTCTCCCTCTCTCTCTCCTCTCTCTTCTCTGTCCTCTCTGTCCTCTCTCTCTCTCCCTCTGTCTCTCTCCCTCTGTCTCTCTCCCTCTGTCTCTCTCCCTCTGTCTCTCTCCCTCTGTCTCTCTCCCTCTGTCTCTCTCCCTCTGTCTCTCTCCCTCTGTCTCTCTCCCTCTGTCTCTCTCTCTCTCTCTCTCTCCCTCTGTCTCTCTCTCTCTCTCCCCCCTGAGTCAGGCTCACGACAGCACGCACCGCACCACACACAAACCCACACACCTTTCCCATTTCTCCAGACTCCTTCAGAGACACGGTCTAGTTCTAGAGCCCTAA
>JAINUG010000317.1:662500-755000 GCA_029706075.1 Aldrovandia affinis
ACTGCTGCGTTCAGAACACCACACAACACCTCAACACACTGCTGGGTTCAGCCTGGGGACACACACAACACCTCAACACACTGCTGGGTTCAGTAAAGAGAGAGGTGTTGTGTTAAGTACAGAGGTGCGAGGGGCATTGTGTTCAGTTCAGGGAGGAGGAGAGACCAGAGTTCCCACTCAAATCAAATTTCCATTTTCCATGACATTTGAATAACAAATTTAAGGTTGGAATCACACATCTCATTGTGTGTGTGTGTGTGTGTGTGTGTGTGTGAACAACCGTGGCAGGTGGGAACAACGGTGGCAGGGGAACAGACATTTTGCGGTAATGTCATCGGAAAAGAAGAAAAATATATATAATGTTACATGGAATCAGAAATGTCCATATTTCCATGACAGAATAATTTTCAGTGATTTTTCCATGAGGTGTGGGAACCCTGAGAGACAGTGTTAATAAGTGCAACAGTGTTCAGGGCAGTGTTAATGAGCATTGCAGTGTTAAGGAGGGCAGTGTTAAAGAGGGCAGTGTTAAAGAGGGTAGTGTTAATGAGAGCAGTGTTAATGATGGCAGTGTTAATGATGGCAGTGTTAATGATGGCAGTGTTAATGAGGGCAGTGTTAATGAGCGTTCAGGCAGTGTTAATGAGGGCAGTGTTAATGAGAGCAGTGTTAATAAGGACAGTGTTAATGAGAGCAGTGTTAATGAGGGCAGTGTTAATGAGGACAGTGTTAATGAGTGTTCAGGCAGTGTTAATGAGAGCAGTGTTAATGAGAGCTGCAGTGTTAATGAGGGCAGTGTTAATGAGGGCAGTGTTAATAAGGACAGTGTTCATGAGCGTTCAGGCAGCGTGGTCAGAAGCGTTGCACTGACCCCTCCGGTACGGGCACTTTCTTCTGGGCTTTGGGGGCGACGGGGTTGAGCTCCCCGGAGAAGAGGGCGGTCACCTCCTCCCCCACCTGCACCTCCTTCAGCCGAAGCTTCTGGATGTACTTCACCAGCTGCAGCACACAGGACGCCTGCAGGGGGCGACACACACACACAGCTGCAGCACACAGGACGCCTGCAGGGGGCGACACACACACACAGCTGCAGCACACAGGACGCCTGCAGGGGGCGACACACACACACACAGCTGCAGCACACAGGACGCCTGCAGGGGCGACACACACACACAGCTGCAGCACACAGGACGCCTGCAGGGGCGACACACACACACACAGCTGCAGCACATGAGGACGCCTGCAGGGGGCGACACACACACACACGCTGCAGCACACAGGACGCCTGCAGGGGGACACACACACACACACGCTGCAGCACACAGGACGCCTGCAGGGGCGACACACACACGCCGCCCTCAGAGTGGCGTTCAGTCATCCACCGCCCTCAGCGCTCAAAACCGGGTTTGTTGCGACACATCTCCTGTACCGACTCTTCGCCCCACGGGCTTAAAAGGCACGCAACCTCAGGCCTCCCGCGTGGCCCAGTGGTTACAACGTCCGACGCTGGCCACAGAGACCCGGGTTCAATTCCCCGTCTCGCCAGAGTCAGCTCTGGCGGAAGTGCCACCAGAGGCGGCGATTGGCTGTCCGCCCCAGGGAGGGGAAGCCGACATGTCGCTCGCTGCATAAGAGTGGCCCTGCAGTATACCGGGTTACGGTTGATACTTGAGGCGAGTGCCGCCTCGGAAGAGGCGTCAGGTCGCGATGTCGCTACGGTAACAGGACTACGGCAGCGAACTCACATTACTAGGGGGGATTGACTTAAATAGCAGGTCAAAATGGTTATACAAAAGTTATACATTAAAAAAGGCACGCAACCTCGGTATTCGTCCACTGGCCTGAGCCTTCACTTCCTCTTTCACTTCTGGTTGTGCCGTCATTCAAATGCGAAGAAGTAGGTTCGCATTTTGAACGACATTCAAATCGGAATGAAGTAGAAGATCTGTGCATTTAGATGACAGGGCAGATTCAGATTCCTGTCGGATTTATTTCCACATATGAATGTGGCCCAAAACAGATCTGAAAATATCCAGATTCTATGTGCTTATTTCCTGTTTACAATTCATAATACATATTTGTATTATGTGTATTATAGTGGTTGTGTGTGACTCAGTAGGTAGAAGCACGGCGTTGGCAAGACTTAGGTTGTGGGTTTGATTCCCACTGGGACACCATGTACTGAAAAATGATGCATTCACTTTGGATAAAAAGCGTCTGCTAAATGGCATATATTATATTATATATTTGATACGCGCCACATCTGAGCAAAAAATCTGAATTGGGTTACTTTTATCAGATGGTGTAAACACAGCCTTAGACACCACCCTCAACGTGATGTTTAGTCATATCAATTCATCAAACTCCTTTTCTGGCCCACCACCACCCTCCACATCTCAGCTATTGTATATCCTGGACAATAAAGCATTTAGAATTAAATTATTTGAATTGTGAGCGGGGGAAAGAGAAAGAAAGGAGTGTGTGGCCTGCAGTGTATCCCTCTCTCTCTCTCTCCTCCCTCCCTCCCTCCCTCTCTCCCTCCTTCTCCCTCCCTCCTCCTCCCTCCCCTCCCTCCTCCTCCCCCTCCCTCTCCCTCCCTCCTCCCTCCTCCCTCCCTCCCTCTCCCTCCCTCTCCCCTCTCCCCCTCTCCCCCTCCCCCTCCCCTCTCCTCCCTCTCTCCCTCCCCCTCCCTCCCTCCCTCCCTCTCCCTCCCTCCCCTCTCTCCCTCTCTCTCCCCCTCTCCCTCCTCTCTCTCCCCCTCCCTCTCTCTCTCTCCCTCCCTCTCCCCTCCCTCTCCCCTCTCTCTCCCTCTCTCTCTCTCCTCCCCCTCCCTCTCTCTCCCCCTCCCTCTCTCTCTCCCTCCCCTCTCTCTCTCCCTCCCTCCCTCCCTCCCTCTCTCTCTCCCTCCCCCTCCCTCCCTCTCCCTCTCCCTCTCTCCCTCACTCCCTCTCTCCCTCTCTCTCTCTCCCTCCCTCCCTCCCTCTCTCCCTCTCCTCCCTCCCCTCCCCTCCCTCCCTCCCTCCCTCCCTCTCCCTCCCTCCCCCCTCCCCCTCACCCTCCCTCCCTCCCTCCCTCCCTCTCACTCTCCCTCCCTCCCTCCTCCCTCCCCCTCCCTCCCTCTCTCTCACTCACCTCTCCCCCTCCCTCCCTCTCTCTCTCTCTCTCTCTCCCTCTCTCCCTCCCTCCCTCCCTCACTCACCCTCTCCTGCACCTCCAGGTCAGCGCTCTGTACGAAGAGGGGCAGGCGGTCGATGAGCAGCTGGCTGATCTCCTGGGCCGTCTCGCTGCTGGCCGGCGCCCCCCCCTCCTGGCCGCACAGCACAGCTGCAAACAGCTTGGCTGCGTTCTGCATGTACACGGCCTGGATGTGGCCGGGCAGAGTGGACACACGGGGGCGCAACAGGGCCTCCAGAGTCTGCACGGGGTCCTCCAGGTGCCTGGGGCAGCACACACAGAGCGGTCAGTACAGTGTGTGGGGTGTGTGTGTGTGTGTACGTGTGTGTGTGTGTGTGTGTGTGTGTGTGTGGTGTGTGTGTGTGTGTGAGTGTGTGTGTGTGTGTGTGTGTGTGTGTGTGTGTGTGTGTATGTGATCACAAAAGGCCTTTTAGCTTGAAATTTGTATATGTATAAACTGTGTATATATAATTTGCAGAAATGTATCCATATAAACTTCTGGCTGTGGATTTGTTAAGATGTCTGCTGTTCCAAGGCTTACTTAAAATTACAAATCAGAAATCCATAACAAGTACATCTGCTTTCCAAAAATTTTTAAGAAAATAAAAGACACAAACACACGCACTTGTTATGACCAATGGCGGGTCACATAAAAAACATATTTACTGAAAAATGTGAATCTGTGCTGTGTCTTAAATAGGAGAGGAGAGGAGGAGGAAGAGGAGGAGAGGAGGGGGGAGGAGGAGGAGGAGGAGGATGAGAGGAGGAGGGGAGGAAGAAGAGGAGGGGAGGAGGAGGAGGAGGAGGAGGAGGATGAGAGGAGGAGGGGAGGAAGAGGAGGAGGGGAGGGGGAGGGAGGAGGAGGAGGAGGAGGGGGAGGAAGAGGAGGAGGAGGATGAGAGGGAGGGAGGAGGAGGAGGAGGAGAGGGAGGGAGGAGGAGGAGGATGAGAGGGGGGGGAGGAGGAGGGGAGGGGAGGAGGAGAGGAGGAGGAGGAGGACAAGAGGGGAAGGAGGAGGAGAGGGAGGGAAGGAGGAGGAGGATGAGAGGGAGGGAAGGAGGAGGAGGATGAGAGGAGGAGGATGAGGAGGAGAGGAGGAGGAGGATGAGAAGAGGAGAGGGAGGGAAGGAGGGGTCGTGTACGTACTCAGAGAACTCCCCGCAGATCCAGGCCGCCGCGTACAGGACCTCACAGATGCCGTTGCGCTGCGCGTTGCCGGTCAGCAGGTGGGCGTTGTCCAGCAGCGTGGCCATCTGGGCCACGGCGAACGCGCGGATGGCCTTCACGCGGATCGACACGTCGAGCATCTGGGAGGCGATGAGGTGACCGTGCCGCGTGCCCTCCAGACGGGTCAGCTCCACCAGGATACTGACGTACCTGCGCAACACGGGACACAGAACATAGAACATACGAACATACGAACATAAGAACATAAGAACACAGAACACAGAACATAAAACATAAAACATGGAACATACAACACGGAACATAAAACATGGAACAAGGAATACGGAATACTGAAAAATCAATGGCCTTTGAATTTTTATTATTTCTTTTTATATACATTACATTTTTAGAGGGAATCTAAAAGCTGGGGGGGAAAAACATGTGGGAGTTCCTGATCCCTAAAAAGGGGGAACTCCTGGAAAACGGTGGTATACAGTGAACAATCTCTCATTTACACACTAAACACAAATATATAGAGAACCTTTTTGGCTCAAATTCTAATCACTATTTACAGTGATTTTCTTTCTTTCTTTCTTTCTTTCTTTCTTTCTTTTCTTTCCCAATGTTACAGGTATGATACGCAGACGCCTGCAATGATGTCTTTTGCACTGATGCACTGATCTTGTACGCTAACTTTGATTGTTCTTACCTTGTATTAATGCACATCTTGTAAGTCGCTCTGGATAAGAGCGTCTGCTAAATGCTTAAAATGTAAAAAATTTACAGGTGTAGCATTGGTCGTAGCCAAAATAAATTCTAGGCCTGCTTGCACATAGATATCTGTAAACAGCAAACAGAAATAAGTGGAACTGCCTCCCGCGTGGTCCAGTGGTTACAACGTTCGACACTGGCCACGGAGACCGGGGTTCGATTCCCTGTCCCGCCAGAGTCGGCTCTGGCCGGGAGTGCCATCGGGGCGGCAACTGGCTGTCCGCCCCAGGGAGGGGAGGGAAGCCGCCACACACAGTTCGCTGCGCACAGGAGTGGTTCTGGGGTACCAGAATTACAGTCGACGGCACGACGAGTACTGTCTCGGAGGAGGCAGCGTAATGCCCATGTCACTGCCGGTCACAGGACTACGGCAGCGAACTATAGGGGTAGGGGGATTGAACTAAGCACAGGGGTAATTGGCTACCAAATTGGGAGAAAAACGGGGTAAAATCGGAAAATAAAATTATTTAAAAAAAATAACAAGTGGAATACTTTGAGTAGTGACAGGAACTCTTTAGCAAGGACAGGAAGGAACGAGTGTAGGATCTCACAAGTAACCAACTGTCTCTGGTTATATTACGGGCACAAAGTTGGTGATGTACTGGCAGTCATGTGACACTCATACTGACCACTCAAAGTTGGTGATGTACTGGTAGTTGCTCTGGCTGCAGATGTCGATGATCTTGGTGAGCAGCTCGTCGCGGTAGGTCGTCCCCTCGGCCTTGTCCACGTGCAGCATCAGCTTCTTCACGATCTCCATCAGGTTCTTCTTGGACACCTTGACACACAAACGCACAAAAAACACTATCAACTCACACACAGCGAATCACACTACTGAGTGGACATGGTGCAGAGGGGCCAAACAACCATGCTACAGAACAGATCCATATTAACATGTTAACAAAAGTGCGCACTTTTATTTTAAATGTATAGTTTCTCATTTTTTTCCTGTTTTTCTCCCAATTTGGTTGCCAATTATACCCTCTATTTATCTCAATTCACCCTCCCAATTTTCCCGCCACCCATCCTCCGGGTAACAAGCCAATTTTTCCCAGGCCGGTAGATCCGCCTCCCGAGATGGAACCGTGACGGCTCTTCCGCCTCGATGAACTCGTGCTGGCTCAGCCAGATGCCCCCCTTGGGCGGACAGCCAGATGCCGCCAGGGCCGGTCTGGCAGAGACGGGTTTCAAACCACGTCCCTGATAGGCAGCCACACTCGTATCGGACCAGCCAAGACACAGTGCTTTAGACCACTATGCTATCCGCTACAATTTTTTCCCCAACAATTATAAACGTGTCCAAAGCGTACCCAACAGAAACCCCAACAGAAAAAAGTAAAAACTGTGAGAAATACGGGTGCGTTAGACTGCTACGCTAATGAGTAAATCCACATTAACGTGTTAACAAAGTGCACACTTAATGAGTGGACTACCATGCCGTAGAGCAGGTCCAGGGCCCTCAGACGGATGGACTCGTCCTTGTCGTCCAGGCACAGCAGGATAAGGTCTTTGTGGGACTGGACTGACTTGGGGTGGGTCTTCAGGATCTTCGACATGGCGAGCAGGCCCAGGTACTTCACTGCGACACACACACACACACACACACACACACACACACACACACACACACACACACACACAGGCACACACACACACACACACACACACACACACACACACACACACACACACACACACACACACACACACACACACACACACACACACACACACACACACACACACACACACACACACACACACACACACACACACACACACACACACACACACACAGGGACGGCTCACTCACCTGACACGAGCCAATCAGGGCCCGCTGGCTTCACACAGCCCTATAGGCTACGCAACACCCTATACACCACACACGAAATGTGACAGATTTCCCTCTGGGCTAGTACAGCGAGGCTTTGTGCATCCCAAAATGGCTGGACAGATCACATGTTGTGAGTGATGCACTGATTTGGACCAATCATAATGTTTTTGAGATGGAGAGAAAGGTCATTTGATTGGTTAATATGAGTCAGTGATTGACAGCATATGGTAGTTCTTTGGAGGGTTAATGAAGCTTCACTCTCCCGTCACTAATACAGTGTAGCCTACAGACTGCCCCACACGCCACAGCCCTGCCTGCGGGTTACAGCGCTAAAAGACAAGCACTGTCCGTTACACTGAACTGTCAAAGGACAGGACAGTCAAGCCATGAACCGTCTATAAACTACACAGCCTGAACACGTCTAAAGACTTATTACAAACACACTAGTGTATACATTTTAATAGTTTAAAAAGGTCTTAACCTTGCACTGAGTTTAGAGGAACTGGGAGACCTTTGGGCTGAAATGGATGCAGGAACACACATAATGACACACTGCAGGCATTAACGGAGGTGCTCACGGTTCTGGTCCGAGTCTTCGATCAGGATCCGCAGTTTCTGCACGCAGAGCTGTGGGGGGACAGGATAACAGCCATTACAGTTTCAATGGAGGCACAGCCATTACAGTCTCTCACAGCATGTGGGGGGACAGCCATTACAGGAAGGTGGCACAGTCATTACAGTCTCACATCACATGCATCACAATTGGACATCACAATGAAGGCACAGTCATCGTGAGAACAGGAAGTGACACGAGCAAGAGGGGGCGGAGTCGTACCTGGATACTTGCACTGTGATTGGGCATCCCGGAGGAGAGCGATATGAGCACTGTGAGGAGGGAGAACCCAGACACAGAATCGTTTAGCTCACAGGTACCATCTACCACACATCACACAGGTAAACACAGGAGAATGCAGGTAGAATGAAGGCAAATGCTGACCTGCAATTACAGTGTTGACGCACTCATACAGCAACGACATGGCTGAGGTACTGAGAGGGGGAGAAAGAGAGAGAGCAGAAAAGAAGGAGGAGCAGAAAAAGGGCAGAAAGAGAGAGAGAGAGAGAGAGAGAGAGAGAAAATGATTACTGCTTTGGCCAGAGGCCGCGTGGCCCGGTGGACATAGATCAGCTGATGTGGCTGGTCTTACCTGTGGATGAGGTTTGTAAGGGGCTCAATCAGCTTCTTCCCCAAACGAGGCTCTAAGGGGGTCAGGGCACCAAACTGAGAGAGAGAGAGAGAGACACTGATTAGAGCCGCACACACACACACACAACACATCCAGAGCGTATATACACACACACACACACACACTTGTGCATACCAGCTTAATGATCTTGATGAGGACCCAGTTGTTGGTGGAGGAGGTCATGAGTTTGAAGAAGAGGGGCGCCAGCGACAGGTAGTTCTTGGGGTTCCTCCTCGCCAGCTCACAGATGACATTGACAGCTGCAGACTGCACCCCTGACGAGACACAGGAACACAGGAGCCCATTTTAACAAAGTCATTGTCCTTACACAAGTTCAGAGAACAAGAGCAGCCATTTTGTGATGCTGCAGAGTCAATGGCAGACACCCCAGTACAGGTCTCTTTCAGGAACACTCCAAGCCCCCTGTCCCCTACGCTAGAAACGGCCGACCCTTTTCCTACCATCATAAAACTCTCCCACTCTGCGATAACGTACATGATCAATACTCCGTCATTCACATTCTGTCCCCATACAAGGGAAAAGCAGCACCACCACACTATTCCAATCACTCTGCCTGTGCCCATCTTTCTTTAAATACAAATCCACTGTGCTCTTATTTCAACCTTTCAATAAAAAATAGAGATGAGAAATTCAGTGACTGCATTCATAACGACATCAAGTCAGCTGGCTTGATGAATCAGAGTAAAACACATTTCACATTTCATACTCTTTACTACTTTTACTACGAAAAACATTGAGTGCAGGCCTTTTATGTAACACGCTTCGCTTCCTCTCAGTCTCTTTCTCTTTCTGTCTCTCCTTCTGTCTGTCGATGTGTCTACACATGTGTGCGCGTGCGCCTGTGTGTGTGTGTCTGTGCATGTGTGTGCGTGCCTGTGTGTGCATGCGTGTGTGTGCGTGCGTGCGTGTGTGTGTGTGTGCATGCGTGTGTGTGTGTGTGTGTGTGTGTGTGCGTGTGCGTGCGTGTGTGTGCGTGCGTGTGCATGTGTGTGTGTGTGTGCATGCGTGCGTGCGTGTGTGTGGTGACTCACCAGGGTCCGGGTCCTCCAGTTTCTCTTTGAGCCGGGGGAAGGCGGGCCGCAGGGACTCTGGGTACTTCAGGAACACCTTGTACATAATCAGCACGGCCTTCTTACGGATGTAGGGCTTCGTGTGAGACATCTGCTCGGGGGGAGAGAGAGAGAGAGAGAGAGAGAGGGGTGAGGGACGGAGGAGTGGAGAGACAGAGCGGCCAAGAGCGCTCGGGAGGAAAGACCAGCCAGCCTCACCAGGGTCATGATGTCATTGGCCAGGTCGCGGGCGAGGTCAGGGGTCACGAAGCAGGAGAGGCCAGTGAGTGCCACGCCCGTGTCGTACTGACTCGGACTGCTGAGATCCTGAGAGAGGGAGAGAGACACAGACAGAGAGAGAGTGAGAGAGAGAGAGAGAGAGAGAGAGAGAGAGAGAGAGAGAGAGAGAGAGAGAGAGAGAGAGAGAGAGGGAGAGAGGGAGAGAGTGAGAGAGGGAGAGAGACAGAGAGAGAGACAAAGAGAGAGAGAGACACAGTGAGAGTGAGGAGAGAGAGGGAGAGAGAGTGAGGGGAGGGAGAGAGGGAGAGAGGAGAGAGAGAGAGAGAGAGAGAGAGAGAGAGAGAGAGAGAGAGAGAGAGAGAGAGAGTGAGAACCAGCTCCACGCGGAGGGAGCGTCATGGGCGAGGTGTCCATCACTGACCTTGCGTATCTGATTGGTCGTCAGCATGATGACATCAGTGCCTTCGTGGAAACACTGTGAGGCAGCTATGTAACCGATTCTCTGAAAAAAAGGGAGGAAGGGAGAAAGAGACTTGAATAGACATGACGGAACAGGGAAAAGGCTGTAGATCTCGACTGAAAGAGAGGCACAGACAACCATAGATACTCATTCACCCTGTTCAAATGTGTCTATGCAGCCTACATATTGGCGCAGGCAAGATCCAAGTTATAACAACCACCCTCTACTGTTTTATTGGCAGCTTCAAACAATAAAAACATAATCAGCTCTGACATTTTGACAACTCATGTATAACAGTTAAAAGGGAGTTTTTCAAGTAGCTGTTCCGTGAAATCAAGTTATGCAGAACTTTCTCACGTTTATAACAAGCCAAATTTCAAAAAAAATTGTTGAGAACTAAGCGAGTTACAGTACATTTTATCAGGGGAAGTCTGCATCTCTCAATACACATGCGTTTGTTTAGACGTGGATCTTGCCTGTGCCAATATGGCGGCCGTTTTTATATGCGGTACTTCTCTCGAACCTAAATTTTTATACCTATGAAAGAGCACGGACTACAACTTCTTAGCAGGGTCTGAACTGAAATGTAACCTTTGACCTGGAAACAGTTCAGGCTCAGCTGCACTGTCCTTAGCAGGGTCGGAAGAGGGACGTCAGGGAAGAGGAGGCGTCTCTCACCTTGTAGGTGAACTTGGAGGAGCTCATGACCTCCACGATGTTGAAGGCAGCCCAGCTGACATCGTAGCCCAGCATCTGCAGCTGTGGGTGACAGAGGGAGAGAGACAGGGCCCGGTGTGTGTGAAACAGTGCCTAACTTTGGACACTGTCATCACCACTGCCTACTTGCTCAACACTACATACCCCTGCTTACTCCATTTAATAAAAAAAATGTATATAAAAAAAGTTAATAATAACTAACCTTTTCTTTCCCAGTGTTACAGGTATGGTACACAGCTGCCTGCAATGATGTCTATCGCTGTATTACTGCACTGATCTCTTGCGCCAACTATGATTGTTCCTACCATGTATTAATGCACATCTTGTAAGTCGCTCTGGATAAGAGCGTCTGCTAAATGCTTAAAATGTAAATGTAAATGTAATGTGGACATATTTAATGGCTATTATGTGTTTTTATGAAGGTTATTTTTTGGTGTTGTTCTTGCCTCTGAGGGGGGGAGTCCGCCCCCACCCCAGGCCCAGAATGTTTATGACGCTGAATGGGGCGTACACCACTCGGACACGTACAGTGTGCAATAACTGCGTAGTGCACAGCAGTGTGTGACGATTAATTTAGTATTTTAATTTAGTATTTAGCGCTGTGTGACAACCTGATTGTAAATGGCGCTATACAAAAATGAAGATTGATTGATTGATTGATTGAGATTGATTAACAAGGCATAATTCAGGCATCAATCACATATTATTACTAAACTGCATTATTGCTTTTGCCAAACTCCAAAACGTATGACATAACTGATGATGTAGACCTACAGGCTAAAATATTATTTTTCTAATATTTTATTTAGATTTAGTTTGATTTAGTATTTAGTTCCGTGCCACGGGGTTCTGTGATTGGCTTGTTCCCGTGCGTGTGTGGACCCAATGTGCAAACAGTTTAAACGCCAGCAGGGAGCGAGAGCGCGCACACACGCCAGTCTTACGTAGGTGAGCTTGCAGACGGCGTTGGCCTTGACTGCAATGTTGTCCTGCTTGAGCTCCTGCTTGATCTCGTCGATGCAGGTGGAGATGTACTTGGCCTGAGGGAGGGAGAGAGAGAGGGAGAGGGAGGGAGAGAGAGAGAGGGAGAGAGAGAGAGAGAGAGAGAGAGAGAGAGAGGGAGAGGGAGAGAGGGAGGAGAGGGAGGAAGAGGAGAGAGAGAGGGAGGAGAGGAAGGGGAGAGGAGAGGGAGAGACAGGGAGAGACAGGGAGGAGGGAGGGAGGAGAGGGAGGGAGGGAGAGGGAGGGAGGAGGGAGGGAGAGGGAGGGAGGGAGAGAGAGACAGGGAGAGAGAGGAGGGAGAAAGAAAAGGAGAGAGGAGAGGGATGGGGGTATTAGAGAGGCTGCACCAGGAATAGCCCATTTTTAACTTTTTAAACTCGGTCTCATTCCATTATCCCATCCTGCCACAACCATTTTTATTTTATTTTTTTAAATCAATTTTTAGGATTTTACCCTGTTTTTCTCCCAATTTGGTAGCCAATTACTCCCGCTGTGCTTAGTTCAATCCCCTCCCTCGTAGTTTGCTGCCGTAGCCCTGTGACCGGCAGTGACAAAGGCGAATCGCTGCCTCCTCCGAGACAGCACTCGCCGAGCTGTCGACTGTAATTCCGGCACCCCAGAACCACTCCTATGTGCAGCGAACTGTGTGTGTCGGCTTCCCTCCCCCCTCCCTGGGGCGGACAGCCAATTGCCGGCCCGATGGCACTCCCGGCCAGAGCCGATTCTGGTGCGACGGGGAATCGAACCCCGGTTGCCATGGCCAGCGTCGGACGTTGAAACTACTAGACCACGCGGGAGGCCTCCACAACACAATTTTAAACATATTCCCCCCCCATCCCCAGTTTGTAACCCCCAATAGTGCCTCTTGAGTCTCCACTGTGCCCCTTGCCCCAGCGGGGTGAACTCCACACTCCCCTGGCGTGCCTGCCTGTGAGGCAGTCGCCATATTAAAGCCCTCAGGCCACTCTGCGCTACGGGAACACTAGCGCTGGTCTGAGGACACACACAGGGCATCTTTCTGTCTTTCAATATAGGAACTCCTTTATTAGGCCAACTGCTTAACTCACATTAAGAGGCACATAGATGAGGCAAAGGGCAAGTATAATCAGATTTGGAAAAGCGTAGCTAATCTAACTGGCAAGGAACATGCTCATTTTCTGGAGAGGTACAAGTGAAGGTAAAGGGAAGACTACTTCAGGATAGATATTCAATTGGTTTTTTTGAATAACTACATTTCAGAATTTGGGGCAGGGGGGGTTATAGAAATAGTATCACCACAGAAACAATAGATAGACGTTACCTTAGTCCCAAAAGATACGATTTACATCATTGAATCGGAACATAGTTTTAGAGTAAGATACATGCACAGAATATTACAAGAGTGTAAAACATAGAACACATGAAATAAAGGAGGTTGGCATTTACTTTCTGACATTGTGTTAAGGAGCTAAAGAGTTGTAATCTGGATGGCAGGTCAAACATACCAGGCTCTGTCACATTTGGACCAAGTCATGTTTTTGTTGTCTCCCTATTTTTTTCATAAAACACAAATAAGGCAACGTACATAAATCAAATTGATTTGTAAAGCGCTTTTCACAAATACATCGTTACAAAACGCTTGACAAAAGGGATCCCAGGTCTAGACCCCCCCCAAAAGCAAGCCTAAGGCGACAGTGGCAAGGAAAAACGTCCTTGATAGGGAGAAACCTTGGGAAGAACCAGACCAAGGGGGGGGCTCATCCTCTTCTGGCCGGCACAGGGTGTGTCCAAAAAAGACCGTATCATGGTCAGTCCAAAGGTGACACAGGGCTGGCTGGCTAAATCATGTGAAGGGGGTCCAGATCCAGGGACTGGGGTAGGAGTGGGAGGACCGGTTGGGGAATGAAGTTAATATGCTATTCAAATCGGCTTCTACAAACGGCAAGCTGGCAACGGGTTTCACCCTCACTGAACCCACAGAGTCAGCATACAGCAGCCACTGTCTGTTCCCTTTCTCTACATCAGAGCTGGGCGGTTCTCTCATTCGCTTGAGGCTAAAGCATTTACATTACATTTTAGGAATTTAGCAGAAGCTCTTATCCAGAGCGACTTACACAGTTTTACATTTTTCTTTACATACAATCCATTTATACAACTGGATATTCTACTGAAGCAATTCAGGTTAAGTACCTTTAGCTCAAGGGTACACAACAGCAGTGCCCCACCTGGGAATTTAACCTGCAACCTCTGAGTTACAAGCCCAGCTCCCTAACCATTACACTACACTGCCAGCCGCTAAATCATGTGCCTTCAGGGTGTCAAACTCACATCACCGAGTGTATGCAGGTTTTTGTTGCAACCAGTGCACAACACCAGGTGATTTCAATGAGTTCCCCTCCTTGGTTGAAGAAGGAAGCTAATTAGTGAAATCACCTGGTGTAGTGCACTGGTTGCAACAAAAACCTGCATAAACTCGGCCCTCGATGGAATGAGTTTGACACCCCTGCTCTAGTGCCACCACCGTGCAGGCGGAGCCTCTCCACCACACAGACACCGTCGGAGGGTTAAAACGCCCGAGGACGTCGTTCAAACGGACGCATCCGTGCGCAGTGTACAACAAGAGCTGGGGACACTCTGATACATATGCAGGCATGGACGCACAAACACACACACAGGGGCATTCACGCACGCACGCGCATGCCCGTATAAATGCACACACAGACCAGCACACACACATACGCAGACAGACAGACAGACAGACACACACACCACACACAGACACACACCACACACAGACACATGTGCAGACAGACAGACAGACAGACAGACACATGCGCATGCCTGCATACACAGACACACACACACACACACACACACACACACACAGACAGACAGACAGACAGACAGACAGATACACACACACACTCTCTCTCTCTGTGCTGGTCATGGGTCTTCAGTCATGAGACAGTGAAGTGATAGCAGCACTATTTGGCGACGGGGGGCAGATGTGATTTGTGAGTAGACGGGGGCAGAGTAACCTCAGGGCCACAGAGCGCTTCTCTTTCACAATCACACTCAGTGGGAACATTTCAAGGACTGCAAGCTCAAATGAGCCGGGCCCGGAACTCCCTCCCCAAATCCAGGCTGTGTGTGTGTGTGTGTGTGTGTGTGTGTGTACGCTGTTTCTCCAGCCTGAACGATGAACTATCCAGGCTCCTTCCAATCCACTACCTGCCCCTTCACTGAATATCAGGGGCCGTATGCACAAAGATTCTAAGAGTAGGAGTGCTGATCTCGGATCAGGTTTCCCCTGTCCATATCCTAACCATATCCATTATGAGCTAAAAGGCTAAACTGATCCTAGATCAGCACACCTACTCTTAGAATCTTTGTACATACGGCCCCAGGTCTCAGTCCTTACAGCTCCAAGTCACTCTCAACTAAGTCCACAGACTCAGGCATTCTCTGAGATGTCCTGCATATATATATATATATGTATATATAGGTGTAAAACATAATTGCCTAAGCCAGTGTGCTGGAAACTGACATACAAACACATATGCACATGCTTGTATATATGATGAGGTCACAAATTACTAAAACAAAACCCATAACAGATTTTACAGACCAATTTAAACACCCAGACTGACTCAAATAGGTGGACTTTCCATCGTGAGAAAAAAAAAAAAACCCCCACATACACACATATTTATGAGTAGACTTTCCATTCTTGAAAACACAAACACACTACATTTATGGGTAGGCTTTCCATTCTTGAACACACACATACACAGACAAACAAACATACACAGAGACAGACGTTAAAGACGCTAAGACTTTTCATTCTTGCACACACGCACATGGTATATTTAGGAGTCATTAATATTTCAGGTGTGCAGCTCGGTGTTGCCTGGGAGACAGACACCCTACCTGGGTGTGCAGGACAGCAGAACTGTGCTCTCCTGTTACCCGACTCGAGGGGCACTGGAGCGCTGAAGGGCAGCTGGTCCCATAACCTCAGCTCTATAGGGGAGCTGGTCCCATAACCTCAGCTCTATAGGAGCCCTATAGGGCAGCTGGACACATAACCTCAGCTCTATAGGAGCCCTATAGGGCAGCTGGGCACATAACCTCAGCTCTATAGGAGCTCTATAGGGGAGCTGGTCCCATAACCTCAGCCCTATAGGAGCCCTATAGGGCAGCTGGACACATAACCTCAGCTCTAGGAGCCTATAGGGGTAGCTGGGCACATAACCTCAGCTCTATAGGAGCCCTATAGGGCAGCTGGACACATAACCTCAGCTCTATAGGAGCCCTATAGGGCAGCTGGGCGCATAACCTCAGCTCTATAGGAGCCCTATAGGGCTGCTGGGCTCATAATCTCAGCTCTATAGGAGTCCCATAGGGCAGCTCAGCTCATAACCTCAGCTCTATAGGAGCCCTATAGGGCAGCTGGGCTCATAACCTCAGCTCTATAGGAGCCCTATAGGGCAGCTGGGCTCATAACCTCAGCTCTATAGGAGCCCTATAGGGCTGCTGGGCTCATAACCTCAGCTCCACCGGGGCCCTATAGGGCAGCTGGATGCCAATCTACTAACCCTTCCTCCTGCTCTACTACATCTGAAATGGCCAATACCAGTCTAATCCCCACACACATTTGACGAAGACATCTAGTTCTGTTCTGTTCTCTAGCTTGTTATTATTCAGCAATATTGTCGATGAGGATACGGCCATGATATGGCTTAGTTGTGGTGGAGTATTGATATTCAATTTTTTATGTTTAGGGGTTTTAAAGTATTTTAATAATGTGTGGGTTACTCACTAAACAGTCGGTTTTGAAGAAACTGGGAGGCGCCTTAAAAGTGACTGAGATGGGATTGGTTAACCTTTCCATTTCCATGACAACTGTATGAGGACCCAGGCCACCTACTCATCGTGCAAATGACAACGAGAGGTCACTTCAGTTACATTTTTTTTATTAAAAAGAAACGCAAATGCAACACGCGCTTGGTCACTCACATCAACGGTGAGAAGCTGTGTATTAATGCACATCTCGTAAGTCGCTCTGGATAAGACTGTCTGCTAAATGCCTAAATGTAAGTGTGAGCCATACAGAAATCGCAGACAGTTACTGACAGTTACAAACGCAGAGCCCTGTGTGACGTTATGTGTGCAGGGGCTACAACAGGATATGATTATGAGCGTTTCTGACAGTGCCTCTGTGTGAGAGGTCCCCACATTCTTTTCTGCTGAGAAGAAAAACACACAGAGCTCACAACTGCACACACATGCACGCACACACACACACACACACACACACACTCACATCCCATTTTACCACCTAACGGCGATAAAACCACGACACCAAATTTTCTAAAAACTTTCCATCAACACTCTGGAAAAAAAGTTGTCTTTCCAACCTAGTTGTAGAAATCTTCACCTGGCCTACTTAAACCATGTTGCTGCCTAAAATACATATATTTTTGCATTGGTTTGTGTTCCAATTTGCCGTTATTATTAGCCCACTAAATTCAGTACAGGTGTCTGTTTAACCAGGAAAAAGACAATGACAGTTTCCCGTAAATTACAATACAGACACCCTGGAAGCAAGTTTTTCTCCTTCTTTTTACAGTTTTTCTCTCAACAAAATAACACATTGTATGCATTTCAAACGAATGAATTTTCTTTGACAGAAAATGACAGACAGAAAAATGACACGTGGCTATATTTTAAATTAAAAAGTGTGTGTGTGTGTGTGTGTGTGTGGGGGTCATTACTGTCACGCCCATTGCCTCATTTTTCCATTGACAACTCTGCGGCAAGGCAGGGACTTGGAACAGTATCTGTCCCTATAGTAACCTGAGACCCAGGTGCGCGTAGAAGAGTCGTCATCGGACAGAGAGGCAGAAACAAAAACGCCCAAACGACACCAGACGCACTGATACCGTTCTTAAAAAGAACGGAGAAGCGAGGTCACCTGAAACGGGTGTTTCACGCACACGAAATAAACGGCGTTACGCAAAGCCGTCCCAAATGGTTCTCTGTGGCTCAGTTGGTAGAGCATGGCGCTGGCAACGCTTAGGTTGTGGGTTCAAGCCCCACTGGGGCCACATACATACTGAAAATGTATGCATTCACTACTGTAAGTCGCTTTGGATAAAAGCGTCTGCTAAATGGCATATATATACATATATAAATGGCCAGCCCATATCTATGCGAGGGGGCAGTGTGTTTTTAAAGTGTCGGGTGGGTGTGAAGCTGAAGGTTGGCTAACTAACCCCTCCCCTTACCAAAATGCCAGTGTTGTCATCAAACAGGGCCTAACAGTAATGCCGATGGTTAATATGGTTTTTAGCAATAATCGTTTTTCTATGCATAACCGTTAGCTCCAATTTAGCGACATACATTAGACTGAGACGTGTGCAACGGACGTGCTTTTGATCGTGTTGCGGTTTTTGACGATTAGGACAAAACAGGATCAAATGTCCAGGTAAAGCGAGTGGCGAGGATGTTAGCACAATAATCCGTTATCGAACGGTTAACGTTACTGACACCAACTCGGATGAATCAGACAAAAGGGTTAAGCTAAAAAAATATCGTGCAGCCTGACAACCAACGTTACCCCGGCTTTAGCGTTCCCGTTAGTCTCCAATAACGCCTTTATTGCCCAGCTAACGCTAGCTTGAGACCGCTCGCAAGAATTTCCTCTAAGTTAGCTTGCATTCGCTTCCCAATATTAGCTAGCTAGCTACATTTTGGGGGAAACACCAGCTAACGTTAACGTTAGCCAAGTTACCTGCACAGAAACATTATGCATTTACCTCTTCCTCCTTATGATTCCGTATGCCACGTACGAGGTCCTGGAGATTTTTATCAAATATACGGTCGATGCTCCCTTTAACTATCTTCAGAGCCATGGCTGCGGGCTATGTGTCGCTAACCCTGCGGGACAGAGGAGCACCGGGCGAGCGGGCGTCTCTCTCGGGGTAGCCGGCCCACTGCTGTTAACTCTCCGCCTCCGCCAGCAGCAGCAGCAGCCTCGCCGGGCAAAGATGATGTGTCCAGCGACCGTACAGAAACGCTATCTGTGTATCCAGCTGGGCAATTCTTACAAAATGGCGCCCGGATCAGGTGACTGTGTAGGGGGGGGGTGCTATTTACTGGCGGATAGCCACTGGTTATATTATATATTTTTCTAGAAGCTGGCGCAAGGAATCCGATCCGTTCTCTGTTATGAAGGATGCTCGTGACGTCATTCAGCGACGCCCATTAATTGTATTATGCATAGTTTGTATGTGCGAGAGCTCGTTAGCTTGCCCAATAAATAATGCAGACATTCAGAATAACGGGGTTTCACCAGCTAGTGTTAAAAAGGGGGCCAGACTTTGAAGGACTGGATCTGAAGTTTAAAATCATGCTTCACACTTTGCAGTCCCCCACCACCCCACCCAACATGCAAGCATGAATCAGGATTTTGGGGTCCATTATACACATCAATTATTACAGGTGTGTAGGAAGCAGTGTCATAGTTTCACAGACACACGAAAACACATTTTCAACTTCAAATGTATTTCTTTAAAAAACAACAACAACACCGACAGCAAAATGACAACTTCCCTCCCAATGCTCAAAGACAATCTTATTTCATAAACGAAACATTCCAATGGTAAAATAAAAATACAAAACAAATTTGTAAAACGAAATTTTAAAAAAAAGTCCAGCACAAAATTAATTTCAGGTAAGGAACAATCTGACCACATTGTTTTTGGTGTTGAAGGCTTAGGGACAAGCTATTGGAGCAAGCTTCCAAGAATTTTAGGAGCTGGTTCCCTGGCTAAAGGCCATCCGGGCAAGCTTGGTCACAACCATTACCTCATATTAGCAGGAGCTGTGGCAGTCAAACTGGGCATGAGGCATGAAAGAAAATAAAACAATTAAATTGACTATAAATTAACTTAATCCAGATCTGAAGGAGGTGGCTTTTGGGACCCAGCCAATGTCAAATCAGCATATGGCTGCTAGCCCGTAGTTGATTGAAACATCAGGACATTCGCTTTTAAAATGACAGGTTAGCATACACACGTGAACACAGTACACATTCATATTTAGTGCCTCAACAGAATCTGTGAAGCAGCCAAAAAATATTAAATAAAATTGCCTCACCGCAAGCCTTGTCAGGGCACATCATCTTCAGTAACAACCAAAATGGACGTTCAGTCCTGTCTCACGGACAACAGTTTTGGCATGACATTTTTTTTGTTTTTTAAACTAGCATTTTTCTTTTACTTTATAAATCTTCATTGTGCTTTTAACATTGCACATAAAACAATCATTCGTATACCAAAAAAATTGCGACGACTTCTATCTAGCTTCAAATTCATATCACAAGAATAGCATCTGAATTTCTCGCACACTTTATCCGGTCATAACCATAATAACTCATATTGTTACGGATCCGTACACAGTGAAAGTACCTCTCCCAAATCAACAAGCAATGTGGGTAACGGCAGATGTCAAAGGAAGACTAGATGACACCGAGCACAGCGTGTAGTATTGTATGTAGTATTCACTAGGAGCACAAATGTAATACGCAGCAATTATTTGAAAACATTAGACACTGGAAGGTTCTTTGAAAAGACAAAAAAATAAGTGACCGAATTGATTTAAGTGGGACAGATTTTTAAACAAAAACAAATAATAATAATAATAATAATAATAATAATAATAATATTAATAATAATAATAATAATAATAATAAGTGTTCACAATCCAATCAGTTCTCCCCCTTATATTATCTAACCGCCCCTTCCTCCTTCAGTCTCCTTTGGTAAGGATGATCCAATAAAGGCAACAGACAGCTTTCACTTACATTGTCAACAGCCCCAGCCCTGACACTTAAGGGAGGGTGTTGTAACTGCACAATTGGGGGGCAATTGGGGTAATAAAAATGTCTCAAAAAGACATTCACATCACAGTTCCCTTCCCATCTCTTCTCCCCTTCTCTCAAGTCCTGTCCCAAGGTGCTAAAAACACAATCCTTCCAATGATACACAATATGAATTCATTACATTGTTAGGAGTTCATGAGGGAAAGGAAAATGGAGGGTGGTGGGGAAGTGGGTGGGTCTCATTCGCAGTATAAAAGTCAATGAAAGAAAAGTAGAGTTGGTAAAAGGACAACGTCCAGACAATGCCAGGTTCAGTCAAACTTACACTCCCTCCCCGCGGCCATAAACACTTGTTTTCCTTTATTTTTTAAAATCTTTTTAAAGATTAAAGGTCTCCTCAGCTCTCCATGATTGGCGTTTCAGTCTCTGCAGGAACGGCGCAATCCGTGACATCATCAGCGTGCGTCTGATGCTCGACTGGGCTACTGGGACTAGAGCTTCAGGAAAGAAAAGGAAAGAGTTCAAATTGAGACCATGATTTAAAAAAAAAAATATATTTTTTAAACCTTTGTTTCCGATATAGTCCGATAGTTGCACGAGCCCGCCACCTGCAACATTTTGACATTTCACACTTTTAGGCATTTAGCAGACGCTCTTATCCAGAGCGACTTACACAGTTTACATTTTTTTTCTTTTACATACAATCCATTTATACAGCTGGATATTTAACTGAAGCAATTCAGGTTAAGTACCTTGCTCAAGGGTACAACGGCAGTGCCCCACCTGGGATCGAACCTGCAACCTTTGTGTTACAAGCCCAGTTCCCTAACCATTACATTACACTGCTGCCCTACCCTACGGGAACTACGGGAACAGCCGCTACCCTGGGACGGGCAGTGACGAGGGCGAGCGAACCGCCTCCTCCAAGACAGACCCCACCGTGCCGTCAAATGTGAATCTAATACAGGCAGGGAAGCTTTCTTTTTATAATTTTATTTTTCCGATTTTACCCCGGTTTTTCTCCCAATTTGGTAGCCAATTACCTGCTGTGCTTAGTTCAATCCCCCTTCCCTTATAGTTCGCTGCCGTAGTCCTGTGACCGGCAGTGACAAGGGCGAAGCGCTGCCTCCTCCGAGACAACACTCGTCGTGCCGTCGACTGTAATTCCGGTACCCCAAAACCACTCCTGTGCGCAGCGAACTGTGTGTGTGTCGGCTTCCCTCCCCCCTCCTCCCTGGGGCGGACAGCCAATTGCCGCCCCGATGGCACTCCTGACCAGAGCCGACTCTGGCGCGACGGGGAATCGAACCCCGGTTGCCGTGGCCAGCGTCGGACGTTGAAACCACTAGACACACGCGGGACGTCTATTCGGCAGGGAAACTTTCTATACCTGCGGCGAGCTCATGCCGGCTTCCCTCCCCCCTTCCCCTGCGGCAGACAGCCAATCGCCGCCCCCGACCAGGACTCTTACGTCCTAGTTTGCAGCAGCGAGACACCATTGGCTTCGTCTCCCTGGGGTAGGGAGGGCTTAAGTGTCTACAGGCTACCAGTTGTTGTCAGGGAGACTTCACATTGGAAATTCACCTCATGGGAGGGGGGGCCGGTTGCTCCACGTTCTCCTTGTCCATTTCCTGGTCAGGTGACCTGGGGCTGCGTGCTGATTCGCTGACCTCTTCTTTCTCGGGCTCCCTCTCCCCATTCACGGACGTAAAGTCTGAGGAACGAACGCAAATAAAATTCACAGGAAGAACGAGAAAGGCAAGATACCTCAATTAATTAAGGACTTCATTTCAGCAATAAAAAAGTTCCGGTCTGTTCCTGTCTGTCAATAAAGTTATTTAACATTTTACAAAATGGCGAACAATGGTCAAAAAAATAAAGAGCCAAAGAAATGAGTTGCACAAAAACGGAGTCAAAGTGCAAAGGGAAGGGTGAAGGGGGCAAAGAGTCCCAGCCAATCAGGAGGTAGGGGAGAAAGGGAGAGTATCTGGCACAAAAGAACAAAAAAGGAGGGAGAGAAGCGACGGGGGGTTTAAACGTTACCCGCATCTTGGTTCTCCTTCCCACCGTCCTCCTTGCTCTTGTCATCTGTCGGAGACTTTAGCGCCCCCTCTGTCTTCCCGAGGAACTGCAGCTTCAGCTTGTTGTAGACCTGACTGGCCTTTTCCATCACCGCGCTACTGGCCTTGTACCGGCGGATCTGACGGGAGCCAAGGGCGACACGGGGAGGAACAGAACGAGTGAGCACCTGCCCAAGACCAGGCCGTCTGGAGGTGGTCTTGAGGACAAAATTCACACAAACTCGCCCTCCTGGGTGGTCTATTACATTTTCCATTTTCCATTTTCCATTTTAAGCATTTAGCAGACGCTCTTATCCAGAGCGACTTACAAGATGTGCATTAATACATGGTAGGAACAATCATAGTTAGCGCACAAGATCAGTGCAGTAATACAGCGATAGACATCATTGCAGGCGTCTGCGTACCATACCTGTAACACTGGGAAGGAAAAGGTTAGTGTGTTCGTTTTTTTTTTTTTTGTATAGTGTAGAACAAGTAAACAGCGGTGACGACAAATTAGCTAGATGGACAGAGTTCAGTGGTAGCGGGAGGTCGTTCCACCAGCGAGGGGTCAGGACAGAGAAGAGGCGAGACCGCGAGGAGCGGCTATTATATGCCATGCCATACGCCATGGTCTAGCTGTTACAATGTTCGATGCTGGCCACTGTGACCGGGGTTCGATTCCACCGGCCACACCAGTATCGGCTCTGGCGGGCCAAGCATCCCTACATCTGATTGGCTACACAACGCCTTGCATTCCCCGCCCACTTTGACTCCCCAGGTCATCAGTGAAGATGAGAAACGAGTTCTCAGGTGACCCACCTGCTTGAATGCAGGTCAAATAAATGAATGAAATGAACGTGTGCAAACGGACCTTCTTTAGTGTGGCGATCACATCCGTGTTCTTCTGTAGGAGGTGACTGGTCACCTGCACTGTGCCCAGCTCCTCCAACGCCTGCAGACAGCGCTCAATATCCTGAGGAGCAGAGACACAGAGAGAGAGAGAGAGAGAGGGGGGGAGAGAGAGAGAGAGAGAGAGAGAGAGAGAGAGAGAGAGAGAGAGAGAGATGGGGGAGAGAGAGAGAGAGAGAGAGAGAGAGAGAGAGAGAGAGAGAGAGAGAGAGAGAGAGAGAGAGAGAGAGAGAGAGAGAGAGAGAGAGAGAGAGAGAGATGGGAGAGATGAGAGAGATGGGACAAAGTCAGTTTGAGAAAGAGGGCAGGTTATCAGTGCTGGGTATTGAGGCTGTGGGCCTCGAAGACAAGTGGTTGCTATGGTGACAGCAGAGGCCTGCACATGCGCGTGTGCCGAGAAGCCGACTGGCGCATTCAGGAAAAACTCCACTTCCCAGCCGGCGCTTGGCTTGAGCAGTGCTGTGGGTGTGGTCGGCCGGGTAGAACGGTGTGATAGGACTCCGGCCAGAGGTCAGAGGTCAGAGGTCACTCACCGGGCTGTCCACCTTCAGTGCAAATTTAATATCCGTGTGCAGCTTCTGCAGCTTCTCTGCTGGGGTTGGTTCTATGGACACAGACACAGACACACAGAGACAGACAGAGACAGAGACAGAGACAGACACAGACACAGCACACAGACACACACAGACACAGACAGACACAGACACACACACACACACACACAGACACACACACACACACACAGACACACACAGACACACACACACACACACACACACAGGCACACAGACACAGACAGAGACAAGAGACACACACACACACACACAGACACACACACAGACAGACAGACAGACAGACAGAGACACACAGGTAAATGGACAGACTCATTCTCAAGTGCAAGCAGGGGAAAACCTGTTTCCCAATGGCACAAATATTTCATAATTAATATAATATATATTAATAATAATTCATAATGTTATGTTATTATTCTGAGCATGCAGTCAATTTAGTGTGTGTGTGCATTTTTGCAGATGAGGTACACACTCAACATAACAGCAAAGAAGCTATTATTGTGTGTCTCTGTGTCGGACCCGAGTGCTGAAAGTAAGGCTCTGTGCTGTGTCATATCCAAGAGATACAGGTAACTGCCAAAATAAAGGAAACACCAACATGAAGTGTGTTAATGGGGCGTTGGGTCACAGCGAGCCACCAGTACAGCTTCAGTGTGACTTGGCATCGATTCACTGGACGGATACAGCAGCATTCTTCCAAGAGAAATTCCATCATTTGGTGTTTTGTTGCTGGTGGTGGGAAAACGCTGTCCCAGGCACCACTCCATCAACTCCCATAGTGTTCAATTGGGTTGAGATCTGGTGACTGAGACGGCCGTGGCATATGGTTTACATAATTTTTATGCTCATCAAACCATTCAGTGACCATCCGTTCCCTGTGGATGGGGGCTTTGTCATCCTGGAAGAGACCACTCCCATCAAGATAGAAATGCTGCAGGATGCTTAGGATAAAGGTGAATGGCTTTGTATTTGAGTGGACCTAAACCATGGCAGGAAAATGCACCCCACACCATAACAGAGCCACCAGAACCCTTAATTTACTGAAGTGTTTACTTTATTTTGGCAGTTAGCTGTAGCTGTATGTGAAACAGAGCTGGGTTGCCCTTTCTGTTAGTTATGACTCTCGCCTGATTCTGACGCTGTATTGACGTTGCCATGGTCGCGACAGTTCAGAGTGCTCACCTCTCTTCTTCTCCACTTTCACCTCTGGGGGCGCTCTGACCTTCGTCTGGGCCTTTCAGGTTTGGAGGGCCTGGAAAGGGGCGGGGCAATGTCACATTTCCACGGTCACACACTGACACCCAGATCAACGGCTTTAGTTTTCAAGAAGGTTCTTAAATATTGCCTCTGATTTTAAGAAATACTGTCCGAATGAATCACAAATAGGTGGTAAAAATGTATTTTTTTCCAAATTATGATTAATTGCTACTAATTATTCCCATTCAGAAAGAGGCGATTATATTCCAGAAACTCCCTCTCTCTCTCCACGTGCCCCCCCTACCTCCTGCGTGGCTTCTCCGTCCGCTGAGCCCTCTTTTCCTTCCTCTCGTTCTCCTTCTCTTTCCTCTCCCTCTCTTTCTTTGACCTCCCTTTCTTCTGGCCGTCCGGACGCCGGCCGTGTTTCTTCACCTGGACAGAGAGGTGAGACGGGAGGGAGGTGAGCAGCAGCACACAGACCAGGGACATCAAGGAAGAGCAGGGGCTCTCCACAATAACTCTGATGCAATATTCAAGGACATTTCAAGGACTTCAGTCCAAAATAACGGAAGTCTAAATATACAGACTTCAGTAAAAAAGTTAAAAATACATTTCTCTGGCCTCCCGCATGGTCTAGTGGTTACAACGTTCGAAGACGGCCACTGCGACCAGGGTTTGATTCCACCAGCCGCACCAGAGTTGGCTCTGGCCGGGAGTGCCACCGGGGGCGGCAACTGGCTGTCTGCCCCAGGGAGGGGGGAGGGAAGCAGACAGGAAATTCGCTGCGCACAGGAGTGGCTCTGGGGTGCCGGAGTTACGGTCGACGGCCTGGCGAGTGCTGGCTCAGAGGAGACGATACGTTGTCTTTGTCACTGCCGATCACAGGGCTACGGCAGCGAACTCACAACGAGAGGGGGGGATTGGCATGAAAAATAGAGGGTGTAATTCGCTACTAAATTGGGAGAAAACGGGAGAAAAATCTGAAAACAAATTAAAATAATTGATCCACGGGGGGGCCTGCCCTAGCTGTAACCTATCGAGGAGGTTTGTGTGCTTTGGGGGGAAAAACACTGATGATCTGTTTGGCAAACACTGTTTGAGCTTGGTTTGTAATTGAGTTGTTTAGGGTATATACAATAAGGCAAAGAAAAAGGAGACATCTGTACTGAACCGACAGAGAAACAAACACTCTAATGCAGGCCACGCTGCTGCAGCATGTGCAAGATCCCAACTCCCTCACAACCACTTCTACACATTCAGACTGAAGACTGACATTTTCTCCCAATTTGGTAGCCAATTACACCCTCTATTTATTTAGATTTACTGCCGCTCGTCTCTACAAATTCTCAGAGGGCAGCAAACGCCGCCTCCTTCAAGGCGGAATTCGCCCACCCACGTTCTGGAGACTCCCTTACATGCTTCACGGCGGACCCGAGCCGGCTCACCCTCCCCCTCCCCCTGGGGCGGACAGCCAAATGCCGCCCCCCGATCGGGGCTAACGGCCAGGGCCGGTCTGGTTGATTGATTGATTGATTTAATTTATTAGAAAGAATGTTAAAATACATATATAGCTTCACCCCATTTGGGCTGCGATACATCCATTAAACCACTCTAACGAGGATAAAAACCTTCCGGCTTATTTCCATTGTGGTCCTCTTTTTGGCCAGCAAGATGTGCAACACGTACAGAGTTGAGTGCACAACAGCAAAGTTATCAGTGCAAAAAACATTCCTCCTGAGGCAGACATTTATACAATATACAATCCAATTATTTACATTTTACAATACATCATTCGCAATAAATAAATAAAAAATAAAGAAATAAAATAATTAAAAAAAACCCTGCCCTGCTTTCCCTAATTAGATAGTCACCTGCGCAAGGACTTCTTAAAACTAGTTAACCCAGTGGCCGTTTTTATGTTGTTGGGCAGACTGTTCCACAATACTGCAGCTGAATAGAGGAAGGTTAGAGATGGGTAGAGACACCCGATAGGCAGCGCACACCGTATCGGACCAGCCGTGCACGTGTGATCACGTGACCCACCAGGCCGTCACCGTAACTCTGGTATGCGCACAGGGCCAGTCCTATACGCAGCGACCTTGTATTGCCTTCCCTCCCTCCACCCTGGGGTGGACAGCCAATTGCCGCCCCCTAGTGGCACTCCCGGCCAGAGCTGACTCTAGCGCGGCCGGTGGAATCAAACCCTGGGCGCAGTGGCCAGCGTCAAACGTTGTAACCGCTAGACCGCCCGGGAGGCCCCTGGTTGCTGATTTGAAGGTGAAGGCGAAGCCCAGCAAGCAGACCGTGCGATGCACCGGATTGGCCGCTCCTGTTCGTGCGCCGCCCAGGATTGGCCGGATGCGATCACGTGACCCACCTGGGCGGAGTCGGAGTCGGACTCGGAGGGGGCGGGGATGGGGTGGGGCGGGTGCTTCTTGCTCTTCTTGACCGGCTGCTCGCCCTCGTCCTCGCTGCTCCCGCTCCCCTTGCCGGCCCTCGCCGCCGCCTTCTCCTTCCTCCGCTCCTCGTCCTCCTCCTTCTCGCGCTCGCGCAGCTTCCTCAGCTCCTCCGCCTCCTCCTTCCTCCGCCGCTCCTCCAGCTCCTTCCGCCGCTCCTCGTCCCGACGCTTCCACTCGCTGATCCGGTCCGGCTCGCTGTCACTGTGGGGGAGGGGAGGAGGAGGAGGAGGGGATGGAAGGGGGGGGAGAAGGGGAGGAGGGGGTGAAGACCGTGTCAGTGAGACGCCGTATACGTGTTGACTATGTTTTACACCAATAACGTTGCGGAGGAGTGTTGGGGTGTGTGTGTGTGTGTGTGTGGAGCGAGGCGGGGGGGCTGACCTGTCACTGTCAGAGGAGGAGGAGGAGGCGGCGGGGGGGGCGGGGGCTCTGACCGGGGCTGCTTTGGGTTTGCGTCCGCGGGGCTTTGGGGGGTTTCTCTGCACGTGTGTGTGAGAGAGAGAGAGAGAGAGAGAGAGTGTGTGTGTGTGTGTGTGTGTGTGTGTGTGTGTGTGTGTGTGTGAGAGAGAGAGAGAGAGAGAGAGAGAGTGTGTGGGGGACAACAGAGTAAGGAGGCAGAAAGAAAGACACGTTAAGTATTTTTAATTCCAATTAAATGTACCAATACACTCGTATCAAACAGAATATCCACACAGGTCCTGTAATCCACGTCCCTCTATACTTATACTCGCTCGATTTAACTGTAACATTTGACTTTTTTTAAAACAATTATTTTTGTACTCTCTGTAGTAAATGATGTGTTAAATCCAACATAATTGAATCCTGCTACAGAAGCACAGAGTGGTAGTCGGATCAGAACTGGCGATGGCGTCCTCTCTCCCTCCCTCTCTCTCTCTCACCTTTCTTGCGTGCCTGGGGTCCTTTCCTCGGCGGGGGGTCGGGGGCGGAGTCAGAGTCTGATTTGGAGGCGGAGTCAGACCCGGAGACAGCAGGGCGGGGCTTATCGTCGGGCTCGCTCCTCCTCCCCTCCCCCTCCTCCTCCTCCTCGTCTGACCGGGAGCCAGAGTCCGAGTCCGAGTCCGGCTTCTGGGACAACGGGAGAGGGCAAGGGGCCGGGAAAAAGAGACGGTTACAGGACATTCTGGAACATTCCCTGACAAAATCATTTGTAGTTTTTGCTTTTTATCGATTATCAGTTTGCACACCTTGGGGGGGAAAAAGCCAATAAATATGAAAGATAAATAACTAAGATGAACCAAGAGGGGGGAAAGTGTTCTGTTTTATGCGCCAGACACATAAACACTGGGTAAAATGTAAATCGCAAGGTTGATTTGCGAATGCTTGGTAACAACCAAACAATCACTTTCCCCCGGATTTTAATATTCACATACAACTAGACTTTTGCAACCTTCTGCAGCTCCTTATAAGAGGAAGGGAGAAAACGGCACGTTTGTAAAAATCTCTCTAAAGCAGGGCCCCCCAGCCCGGGGCCACAGGGCTCTGCTGGCTTTCATCGTCACTCAACGCTTAATTGACCAATTAAAGAGCTCGATTACACGGTCGACTCACGTCACCCTGTTCTTTGGGTTTAAACTGGTTGCTAGGGTGCTTTTTTAAACTGGTTGCTAGGGTGCTTCTTTAGGGTGATACTTCTTCTTCTCTCGCAATCGGTCAGGACCACAAGAGACTCAAAACCCACCTTTTCAGACTCCACTACCACTGAATTCTGTGGTAGTGGAATCTACCCAATTGCCATCACCACTGCCTACTTGCTCAACACTCCTTGTATATCTTCACCTTCTTAAAATAATGGCCTAAGTCATTTTGTGTGACTTAGGCCGTTTAATTTTACAAGCTTTCAAGATGGCGGCTGCTTGCCTAAGTCACTTACTCCAGAAGTAAAGTCACAATGGCATGTTCGTAAATTGGCCTAAGTAATCTAATCCTCTTATGTTACATAATTGACAGACAGCGTTATTTGTATGTCAATAGTCATATATTGTCATAACCTTTTTGTGTGAAATGATTAATAAATATCATATATTCTATCTTTGGTTCAGTTTATTCAGTTTTTTGAAAATATGACTTAGGCCAATATTTTAAGAAGGTGACGATATGTATCCCTGCCTTCTCATAATTATTATTATATTTTTTTTTTATTCAATAAAATAAAAATAAAAACTAACCTTTTCCTTCTCAGTGTTATAGGTATGGTACACAGCTGCCTACAACAATGTCTATCGCTGTATTACTGCACTGATCTCTTGCGCAAACTATGATTGTTCCTACCATGTATTGATGCACATCTTGTAAGTCGCTCTGGATAAGAGCGTCTGCTAAATGCTTAAAATGTAAATACTGGCTGACCAGCGCGTCGCTGTATCGACCCTGACAGGAAGCCCCAGAGGGGCGGAGTCTTCACTCACCTTCCTCCTCCCTCGCCCCGCCCCCTTCTTCCCACCTTTGGGTCCGGACTTCTTCTCTGGAGTGAAGTCCTGAGAGAGAGAGAGAGAGACACACACACACACACACACACACAGGACTGAAGAGATTTGCCGCAAACGCACATCTATGGGTCACATGACCTCCATAAGTCAGGACACACTGCCCTGCCCTGCCCCTGCCCTCCCCCCTCCCCCACTGTGGCTGCGTGACAACCAGACGAGGCTGCCCGTCGCCATGGAGACGACCGTGTTACTTCTGGCTCACGCCAAAGAACAACAGTCCCTGTTTCAATTTGTTTACTTAGGACTGGTTTTGTCATGCCATATGGCTGAATACCTTTTTATTTATTTCATTTATTTATTTTTAGGCAGGCAGTGTGGTATAATGGTTAGGGACGCTTGTAACTCAGAGGTTGCAGGTTCGATCCCAGGTGGGACACTGCCGTTGTACCCTTGAGCTAAAGGTACTTAACCTGAATTGCTTCAGTTAATATCCAGCTGTATAAATGGAGTGTAAAGAAATGTAAACTGTAAGTCGCTCTGGATAAGAGCGTCTGCTAAATGCCTGTAATGTAATGTAATGTAATGTTTTAAAAATCTAGCCTAGCTAAGTTATCGATACCTAACTAGCTATAAATCAGTCGAGAATATGTTTGCAACACGTTGGACGCTAGCCTTGCTCCCAGAAGCCTTCGAGCTGGGCGCACCTGACGCTAAACGTAGTCGGGTAGGAGAGGCATCTTTTCTTACCGCGGGGTCCTAGTGCTAGTAGCCTCCGTGGTGTGTTGGCAACAAGCTACACTTCAGGATATTTACAATGTTGCTTTAATTAAGAGAAGTGGTGGGGACCAAAACCAGTCTTTTGAAACAATGCTGCAGACGCGTGTAGCTGTGCTCCGGGCGTGTGCGGCAGCCTGACACCGTTCACTGCTGACCTCGGTCTTTGCTACTTACTGGTCTAGCCAAGCTCCAGCCCCTGTTCCAATATCTTTAACATTTGTTTCAGATGGCCTCCCGCGTGGCCCAGTGGTTACAACGTCCGACGCTGGCCACGGAGACAATTCCCCGTCTTGCCAGAGTCAGCTCTGGCCGGGAGTGCCACCAGAGGCGGCGATTGGCTGTCCGCCCCAGGGAGGGGGGAGGGAAGCCGACATGACGTTCGCTGCGCATAAGAGTGGCCCTGTAGTACCGGGTTACGGTCGACACTTGGCGAGTGCCGTCTCGGAAGAGGCGTCAGGTCGCCTTCATCACTACCGGTCGCAGGACTACGGCAGCGAAATCACATTACTAGGGGGAGATTGACATAGAAATAGCGGGTCTAATTGGCTACCAAATTGGGATAAAGATGGGATAAAAATCAGAAACAAAAATTATTTATAAAAAATAATAATAATAATAATTGTTTCAGATTTTTCTCCCAATTTATTAGCCAATTAGACCTGCTATTTCTATGTCAATCCCCCCCAGGTTATTTATTTCGATTTAACCCTCCCCACACAAGTCCACCGTTCCTCTTTAGGAATTAAAGAGTTCCTCTAATTCTCTGTGGGCAGCGAACTCCGGTTTCCTTCGAGACAGAATTCGCTCACCCCACATTCTGGAGACACCCTTACGTGCTTCAAACCACGTCCCTGACAGGCAGCGCACACCACACCGGACCAGCCAAAATGTGCTGCGTTAGACCGCTACGCTATCCGCCGCCCCCCTGTTCCAATATCTAACCCAGAGGAGTTTATGTGCTGGCGACCCACGTTTTGGGAGAGAGTGAAATCTTGACTGCGAGTTCAGAGATGGAAACACTCCTAACGCACAGCGCGTTTGAGCCATTCCAGGTACGACCGTAAGCACGTCGGTGTGCCACCAACAGCCAGAGTCCACTCAGCACACAAACGGGCTTTCAGTAAGAACCCGGACTGGCTCAAACTGAGACGAGCGGTACTTCTTGAACTGATTACATTACATTACACTACAGGCATTTAGCAGACGCTCTTATCCAGAGCGACTTACACAGTTTACATTTCTTTACAATCCATTTATACAGCTGGATATTTTACTGAAGCAATTCAGGTTAAGTACCTTTAGCTCAAGGGTACAACGGCAGTGCCCCCACGTGGGATCGAACCTGCAACCTTTGCGTTACAAGCCCAGTTCCCTAACCATTATGCTAACACTGCCGCCCTGATTACAGGGTGTTTTGGGGGCAGCGTGTTGGGAGGGGGCCTCACCTGGTCGCTGTTCTTCCCGAAGTCGGAGTCGGAGCTGGGGGAAGGGTCGGGCTCCGAGGGGGAGCCACTCTCCTCTTCAGAGCCGTCCCTGTCGCTGGAGCTGCCCCCACGCGCTCGCTTCACCAGGGGGCGCTAGAGAGACAGCACAGCAGTGAGTCGAGAGGGCACTGCAGCCACGCGCGGCTGGTAATAACTGCTATTATTATTATTATTATTATTATTATTAACAATAATAATAACTCTTATAACTCATATAACTATTAAAATGCTAAAAACATTCATAATTTTCATGAATTACAGTAGGTACAGTAGGTAAATTAAAACAATATTAAAATGTGTAAAATGTAACATTTCAAAACATAAGAATAGCAGGGAAAATATCGTTGGAAGGTACGAAGCGCACACACAAAGTAAATGTGACACGTTTATATATATATATATATATATAAATGTATCTTGCAGTACATCCAACCAAAAACGCGATGCTGTGATCACCTTCAGAGCCGGAGGTTTCCGCTTCACCCCTCCTCCTCCTCCTCCTCCTCCATCTCCATCTCCATCTCCATCTCCATCTCCATCTCCATCTCCATCTCCATCTCCATCTCCGTCTCCGTCTCCGTCTCCATCTCCATCTCCTCCTCCGCGATCCTCACTTCCAGACTCAGAATCCACATCACTTGCTGTGTCTGCCTTCCTGGGCACCACTGCTTCCTCGTCCGCATCACTTCCTCCTCCGTCCTCATTGGCCGCCGCCTCGCTGTCAGAAGAGCTAGCTGGCTGAGAGGAGGAGGAAGACAAGAGGGACGGTTATCGAGTCCTATCAGCTGTGTCACGGCTTCAACGGCACCAGAGTGCTGACGTCCAATCAGGTCGCTGGGAATCAGGTCCCTGGCCAGACGAATCGAGGCTTCACTCTGTGGCCCTGGTCCCGGTGAAGCTGGCCTCTCAGATTATATTTCACCAGTTCCAGTGACAGAACCTGAACGTCAATAACACGGGGAGAGGGCCTCCCGCGTGGTCCAGTGGTTACAACGTCCGACGCTGGCCACGGAGACCGGGGTTCAATTCCCCGTCTCGCCAGAGTCGGCTCTGGCCGGGAGCGCCACCGAGGGGCGGCAATTGGCTGTCAGCCCCAGGGAGGGGGGAGGGAAGCCGACATGACGTTCGCTGCGCATGAGAGTGGCCCTGTAGTACCGGGTTACGGTCGACGGCCTGGTGAGTGTCGTCTCGGAGGAGACGATACTTTGCCTTCGTCACTACCGGTCGCAGGACTACGGCAGCGAACTCACATTATTAGGGGGGGATTGACATAAAAATAGTGGGTCTAATTGGCTACTAAATTGGGAGAAAATGGGAGAAAATCTGAAACAAAATTTAAAAAATTGTAAAAGAAATAACACGGGGAGAGGACATGTTTTTTTCCCCCACAGAACTTTGATGATAATTAAAATAATGAACTTTATTTGCAGAGCGCTTTTCAGGCAACAGGTAAAAGGTTAAACTGCTCTACAGTCTAGACAAATACTAGATTTAATCATAATAAAACATGATAAAACAATAATAATAGATATATACAGGGTAAAATATAGGCGGCGCATAAACAATATACCGTAAACGCTATAGCTGCATCCAATGATGGACAAGAAACTGCCAAAATAAATGCAACATTTGAGAAAATCAGGGATCCTTCACAGAGGTGCTGTACCGGCGGATAGGCCCGGCCCGGCCCTCCCCTTCCCACCGAGTCCACCCCCACCCCACTGGGACTCTCCTAGCCTGGGCCAGGGCCGTTTAAATGTCCCCCTCCTTTATTTTGGCAGTTACCTCTATGTACCTGTGATGTCATAGTTTGTGCATATGACATGAGAGAGAGATGATTAGACTTAAAACTAAATTAGACTAGACTAGATTAGACTAAAATAGACTAGACTAGATTAGACTAAATTAGACTAGACAGTATTAGATATAGACAGTATATGTGGTCCCCACTGGGACCACATATAATGAAAAATGTATGCATTCACTACTGTAAGTCGCTTTAGATAAAGGCGTCTGCTAAATGGTGTATATTATTATTATAGACTAGATTAGACTAAATTAGACTAGACTAGATTAGACTCAAATTAATCTGCCCCCTGGTGGCTAAATATGTGACAACTTGCCACAACCAGCAAAGCAGCCAGCAGAACTCCTGTCATCATTGACAAAAATGTTGATGATCTTATGTGGCTGTCGCCATTGTGATATTATTATTATTGTTGTTGTTGTTGTTCGTGTGCACATTTGAGCAATGCTTTTTTATTTTTGTATGTTCTATTCCTTTCTTGTTGTTTCATTGTATGAATGCTTTGGCAATATTTACTTGTAATTCATGCCAATAAAGCTAATTGATTAGAGTTCATGTCAGAAGGGGGCAGGGTGGTGGAGGACTGGACTCACAGCTGGTGCATTGTGGGATGCATGTGGGGGGGGGGCGGTGGAGGAAGTGGACTCACAGCTGGTGCATTGTGGGATGTGTGTGGGGGGGGTGGAGGACTGGACTCAGAGCTGGTGCATTGTGGGGATGTGGTCACAGTGTGGGGGTGGTGGTGGAGGACTGGACTCACGGCTGGTGCATTGTGGGATGTGTGGGGGTGGGGTGGAGGACTGGACTCACGGCTGGTGCATTGTGGGATGTGTGTGGGGGGGGTGGAGGACTGGACTCACAGCTGGTGCATTGTGGGATGTGTGTGGGGGGGCGGTGGAGGACTGGACTCACAGCTGGCGCACTGTAGGATGCATGCGGGTTGTTCTGTATTTCCCACAATCCCTCGTTGAAGCCCTTCCTCTTGTTGGGTTTCCCGTAGCGCTCGCTGCACTTCTCGTAGGCCACCAGGTCCTTCGGGGCGAGGAATGCCCTAAAGGGGAATGGGAGAAATGTCAAGCCCTGGTTTTGGAATACACAAGTGGTCACGTGATCATGTCACGGGATTGTTCCCAGAATGTCTGTGCTCAACTGACTCAAAACACGGAGAGAAGAATTAAGCATTCTTTTTTCATTCTTATTTTCATTCATATTCAGCAATAAGGAGGAAAGACGATTCATTTTCAGGCTGTTTTCACCCAAATAAACCTGGACAAATTGGACAAGATAAAACTACTAAAGCACAACCTCCATGCTACCATTCCACTGAGATTATATAAATAATATAGTTTAGAATGAACATAATAACTTAAAATATGCAGAATATCAAAACAATTATCAAGTATATCAATACAAAATATATAATTTATTATCATTTGTTACAAGTGCGTAAAAAAACACTTAAATATATTTCCATTATTCCATTATTCTTTTCTCCAAATGACTGAGCAGGAAGCACAAAGAACAAAATGACAACATTCTGTGTTTAAAACTAAAATAAATATAACTCAGCACATAAATGATATATAAATTATAATACATGCATTTTGACAAATTCAAACTTTTGACAGTTTGTTTAAATTCCCATCTAAAAATCCAGCCATCGATATCACTGTTTGCAAAAACCAGTAGACCTCAAAAAAGTAGGTTACATGCAGTGTCTTAAGTACAGAAATAACAAACACCCATTTCAGTTAACGCAGTAGGCAACATTTTTACATTGGACATTAAAATATCGCTAAACGGAAATGATAAATCGTTATCGACCAGACAAAGAGATTCCGCGAGAGAAATTCTGAAGTCGCAGGCGTGTTTATGGCCTCCAGTGTCGCACTGTAAATTCGGGGAATCGATCCGAATCCTCGTTGGGAAATAATGTGTCCCCGAGCTAATTGGTCCGCGCGCGGGGTTGGCGCCACATGGAGTCACGGTGGAGGACGCGTGTTCGATTTACTCGCGAGCATCGACAATGGCACGCGGCTTCGCCACTAAAATGCCACCTGCTGCTCCTTAGGCGAAGTGCGGCCCTTTGGAGTAATTAGGCATGTGAAAGAATAAATACGGCTTATGATGTATCCGCACCAACGTTTCGAATGTAAGCGGCCTCTGTCATCTAATGACGGCCGTGCATTCACGCGGCTAATGATGACTGATGCATGCAGCTGTATTCACGCTTTCACCCGACTGACTGCAATTTTTTATTATTTTTTCCATCAGCAAGGTTGCTCTCACGTAAGCAGTGCAATAAGACACGTTTCGTTTCGTGTCTGGCAGTGATAATTTGTCATTTGCAAAGTAGGATGGACACTGGAGGAGTTTTGTGCTGTTTTTTGATTTGTTGTTTTTTTTTTAAAGGAATGACCAGCAGATCATTTTTGTATGTTTTTTGTATGTGGAATGTCTGTCTTTTTATGGCTGCAGCATGGGTGAAAGCCCAAGCCAAATGTTCCACTTTGTGGGACAATAAAGTTAATCCTTGAATCTTGAATCTTGAAATTAATGATTGGTTCATGCAGTCATGCTGGTTGTAGGCTATTTATAAGAATCACTATTTATGGAATCACTTCCAATCTACCGCAAGAGACTCAAAACCCACCTCTTCAGACTCCACTACCACTGAACACTGTCCATCTAGTCAATCTGTCGTCACCACTGTTTACCTGTTCTACATGGAAGAAAAAAAAACACCAAAAAAACACCCACTAACCTTTTCTTTCCCAGTGTTACAGGTATGATACGCAGACGCCTGCAATGATGTCTATTGCTGTATTACTGCACTGATCTTGTGCGCTAACTATGATTGTTCCTACCATGTATTAATGCACATCTTGTAAGTTGCTCTGGACAAGAGTGTCTGCTAAATGCTTAAAATGTTAAATGTATGTAAGAGTCAGGGTGCACTTCGCTCTTGACAGATGTGTCTATTAAAATCAAACTGGTACAATGTCCCAACACATTTTCGAAAATTATTTTACTAATGTGTGATCAATTTTTGCTTAATAACAAATTCATTGATTTCCAGAGCTGCAGAACTAGATAGATCGCGTCGGGTAATTCAATTGTTAAAGTTAGTGCTATTGCGTGTTTGGTCAACTCAATGGCGTCGCACTATCATTGTACCTATCCGTCAAGCGTAGCCCATGTCTTTCAATGTCGGCATTCACAATAATTTTTTAAATCAAATTCAATGGGCGTTGCCAATGGATTTTCTCAACACAACAGCGGTTTTTTGGCTTCGATTGGACTGTTTTCGCACTTCGCGTCCGTCGCCACAAGGGTGTCTTATTACACGCTGCAACTTTAATAATTATGTATTTTTTATGTTTTGCTGCCACCTAGCGGTTGCCTAGGAGGAAGGACAGTTCACCCATCTTGCTGCCAACTACCTGTGCTAAAAGAGAGCTCCCCCAAAACCTCGTTTGATCATTTTACACAAAGACAAGTTGGTGAAAATGTGATCACCCCATCAGATCACTTTTTGTTCCAGGCAACAAAACAGACGCTGGGGCAATCTGAATGTTAGTTGGGTGGTGTCTCCAATTAGCACCTCTGAATTTGAGTGTGAGGTTAGGGAATGCAGGTGTGCACCTGAAATGGAACATGCAGTTGTCAAGGGGGTTCGACATAACACTATTAACTCAAACTCCATTTGCTCCAACTACAGCACTTCACCAAATGTGATAAGTTACGCTGTGACACATAGTTTTGATGGTGTGACTGATATCTCAGAACCATTGCCTAGCCTCTTTTGTGTGCACTTCCGTAAGTCACTCTGGATAACAGCTTCTGATAAATACCTCAGTGTAAATGTAATGTGGGTCCCGGAGGTACTCACGTTTCATGGGTACCAAAGAAGAAGATGGGGATCTTATTGGGTGGAGGTTTCACTGCCCCTTCGGCTACATCCTCAATCTGAGCGAGGGGGAGAGAGGGAGGGAGAGGGGGAGAGAGGGAGGGAGGGGGAGAGAGAGAGAGAGAGAGAGAGAGAGAGAGAGAGAGAGAGAGAGAGAGAGAGAGAGAAAAGGGAGCAAGGGAGGGTGATAGAGAAAGAAACAAAGAGGGAGGGGGAGGGAGAAGGAGAGGTAGAGAGAGAGAGAGGAGGAGGGAGGGAGAGGGAGAGAAGGAGTAAGAGGGAGGCAGGGAGGGAGAGAGGGAGGGAAAGAGGGACAAAGGGAGGGAGGGGGAGGGAGGGGAGAGGGAGAGAGAGAGAGAGAGAGGAGGGAGGGAGAGGGAGAGAAGGAGTGAGAGGGAGGGAAGGGAGAGAGGGAGGGAGGGAGGGAGGGAGAGAGGGAAGGAGAGGGAGGGAGGGAGGGAGGGAGAGAGGGAGGGAGAGAGGGAGAGAAAGAGGGGGAGGGAGGGAGGGGGAGAGAAAGAGGGGGAGAGAAAGAAAGAGGGGGAAGGAGAGATAGAAAGGAGGATAAAGCGAGAAGGGGGGCAGGGAGAGGGAGGGAGATAGAGAGAGCAAGGGGGACAGAGAGAGAGAGAGAGAGGGAGGGAGGGAAAGGGAGGAAAAGAGAGGGAGAGAGAGGGGTGTAAAGACAAGGACACGTGTGAGATATCCAAACAGGTACAAAGGAAAGCGTACGATCCGTAAGTGTAGGATATTTGCCCTTTCATGAAATACTAGACAAGAGGACCTAGAAGAAATGTACCTTTCAAAGAAATATTCACTTTCAGCCACACCTGGAACCATCACCCGATACATGTCTTAACATTGTATGGATATATATATCAATGATCAATTATGTAAGCTGGCAGTGTAGTGTAATGATGTAATGGTTAGGGAGCTGGGCTGGTAACTTAGAGGTTGCAGGTTCAATTCCCAGGTGGGGCACTGCTGTCACTTAACCTGAATTGCTTCAGTAAAATATCCAGCTGTATAAATGGATTGTATGTAAAGAAATGTAAAGTGTGTAAGTCGCTCTGGCTAAGAACGTCTGCTAAATGCCTAAAAAAAAAAAAAAGTCAACATGCATATACAATTAAATTAAGCATGGGGGGCTTCCAATACACATGCTGTGTGAATGTGACACGGTGTATTTACAGCACACATGCAGTACCTCCAAACGTGCAAGGCCACTAGAGTGTAAACTGTCATCGCATCAGCCTCAAAAGTGTACACTACAAACTGTACAGTTTGTATTGTTTCGGGCTGCCGTGCGGGGCCACATTTAGCGTGACAAACACAGGTCAGGCTACAACCAACACTGCAGACATGCTACCAGCGAGTGCCGTTGACTGCACACACGAGACAACAACACAGAGGGACACACAGCTAGCTAGCAAGCAAGCAAGCAAACAAGCTCCGTCTAGGGCAGTGCCAACCAACCTCAGCTAGCACATTGCACATCACCAGAACATGCCAATAAGTATCGATCTGGAGCAACTACTGATGCACACACGCCTCCGAGCCGTGCTCCCGAGGGAACGCAACGGAGTAAAGAATGTCACGTTGCACATGCAACATAAACTGTTCCTCTGCACCCGCTCCCACTGGGTGCTCTCTACCCCCAGGTTGCACACCAAAGCCCCTAGCGTCGCAACCACCACCCCCCCCCCTCACCCTCCCCTCCTCCCTTTCCCTGTGCAAAGCCAGCTTACCCGGGCCGGCCAATGTGGATACCCCTTCATCTTGGCGAACACCAAATCCCCGGGTTGGAAATTGTGTGGCATTTTGTCCGCGGTCGCGAGATACTCCGTCGCCACTTTTTTCCGCTAGCCCTCGTCCGCTACCGTTTCGCTATGCCCCAGTATTCAGGCCAGTACGAGACCTGTTTACTGACACACACCAGTGAACGAGACGGCTGCTAGGATAGGACGCAGCTTCCGCCAAGTGTCGGGTGTACAGAGCGGACGTCCCGCCCACTGGTTGTGGTCGTTTCGATTGGACGACGCCGCCGTCCGTCAGCCTCTCCCGCCAATTACATCGCGCGGTACGGAACCCGAGACTCTTTCCCGACCTATGGGGTTAATTAACGTTATTTAAGATAACGTCGGCTTCGTAACGATTAGCATAATTATAACCATGTCACGACTGTTCGAGAAAACTGTTGTAACGAAAATTATATTTGGGGTGTAGCTGAACGGACAATATGGTGGCATGAATGCATTGATTTTTTTCCAAACCAAACCAAATTCACAAATCATGATCTAACTTGAAAGGTAGACGTAAGTAGCTAGCTAGCGATATATTTCATTAGCTTTTACCTAACTAGCTAGCAATGACGCAGTCGGCAATGCTGCACATTAGCGCCATCCGCCTCATATTTAATAATAGCTATAATTTGCACTTGCCCAAAAATGGAATGCCTAGCTAAATCGCAACGTAGCTGGCTTGGCATAACACAGCAGAGGAAGAAAATGATCTTAGTCAGTCCTAACAGGCAACCCACTTAAACAGCTATGTACACAAATGCAATTACAATAACATTACAGCACCGAATCTGCCGATATGTGCATTTGAAGAAAAACACGGAATGACTAAAACAGCGCATTCATGTTGACTGGGTCCGGACCTCGTTTGTTACAATTGTTCAGTCCCTCCGCCCACAGGCGGCGCTGTGATTTCGAAACCCCCGTTCTACGCGCGCGGCCACGTGACACGTTTTGTTTTGATAGCGAACTTTATTCCAAGCCCGGTGTAAATACCGTTAACTTTGCAAGCCATGTCAACGTATTTCATTATCTTTCTGTCCTTACCAAGCCCGTCTCTTTATCAGTAGTCACTTGTCTTTACACTCACAACCATAAGATATTAATACATTCTTCGAAGACATTAAGTTCAAGTCAGCAGGGCCAGGAATGAAATTAACTGACGAACGCAGGTACTGCTAGCTAGTTAGCTAGCTAACAGTAGCTCGCTAGCACTGACAGTGTAGAGCTGTAAACTACAAGCGCAGTATAATTAGACTAGCTTGCAAACGTTGGTGCCTAGCTAGCTGTTATTTTTGTCTGTGCTTGGCGTGGATTGCCTGGAAACCCAGTGATTGTGGGAATTTGAAGGAAAAAAGAGTTTGGGTTGTTGATCCTCAACAGTTCAATGTTACTTATCAAAGTTCTGTTTAGCTGAAAAAACTGCTCAGCATATAATCCAATCTAATATAATATATGTCATTTAGCAGACGGTTTTATCCAAAGCGATTTACAGTAGTGAATGCATACATTTTCAGTATATGTGGCCCCAGTGGGGACTGAACCCACAACCTAAGTGTTGCTAACGCCATGCTCTACCAACTGAACCAAATTATATTTGGGGTGTAGCTGAACAGACAATATGGTGGCATGAATGCATTGATTAAAAACAAAAAAACAAAACAAATCATGATCTAACTTGAAAGGTAGACGTAAGTAGCTAGCTAGCGATTTATTTAATCTGTGTCGACCACTGATCTATCACAATAACTGGTCCACACGATGATTCAATGGCATGGTAGATCACTGTACACCCCCCCCCCCACGCACTTCGAGCTGCCGCCAGACTTCTACAACCTCACTGCACAAGAGCTCCAGCGCAGGCGCAGAGCACTGCCTGTGCTTATAACAGCAAAGTGCGCTTATAACAGCAGAGTGCGCTTATAACAGCAGAGTGTGCTTATAAGAGCAGTGCCAGTCACTTAATCAGTGTGCTTATAACAGCAGTGTACGTATGTATGTGTGTGTTACGGTATGTATGTGTTAACGGTGTGTAACAGTGTGAATGTGTGTGTAACAGTGTGTAACAGTGTGAATGTGTGTGTAACAGTGTGTAAGTATGTGTGTGTGAATGTGTGTGTAACTGTGAATGTGTGTGTAACAGTGTGAATGTGTGTGTGTGTGTGTGTGAATGTGTGTAACAGTGTGTGAGTGTGTGTAATGGTGTGAATGTGTGTGTAAGTGTGTGTAATGGTGTGAATGTGTGTAACAGTGTGAATGTGTGTGTGAGTGTGTGTAATGGTGTGTAACAGTGTGTATGTGTGTGTGTAACAGTGTGTGTAATGGTGTGAATGTGTGTGTAACAGTGTGTATGTGTGTGTAAGTGTGTGTAATGGTGTGAATGAGTGTGTGTAACAGTGTGAATGTGAGTGTGTGTATGTGTGTGTAACAGTGTGTAAGTGTGTGTAATGGTGTGAATGTGTGTGTAACAGTGTGAATGTGTGCAGTGGTGTGAATGTGTGTGTTGCAGGACGGAGGCGGTGGAGAAGAGCTCCATGCTGTGGATGAGGGCCATGTGGGAGAGAGAGGAGCAGAGGGAGAGGAGGAGGCACAGCTCCACCCTGCTGAGAGTGCGACTGCCTGATGGGACCCTGCTGCAGGGTCGCTCTCTCCTCCAGCAGTGCTCCAGAAGTAGGTGGGCAAGTTCCGTCTCGGAGGAGGCTTGACCTCGGGGAATTAGCTTGACCCGGAGGACGGGCGACAAGTTCATGGGAGAGGAATAAATGGAGGATATAATTGGCCAGTAAATTGGGAGAAAAACAGGAAAAACCCCCATGTATATGCAATGTCAAAATGACAATTTACACAGGGCAGTGTTCAGTGTCCATGCCTGTGGAATGGGGTGGATGATGTTTTTTGTCGTCTTGTGTCCTGTGCATTTTCAGTGTGTGGTACAGGTAGGGTGGAGGGACAGGTAAAGGATGCATTTCACCTACAGGTACGTTCCTGGCTCAGGAGGGGGTGGCGGCACTGTTCCAGTTTGTGCACAAGTCCCTGGTGGACAGCTGGCAGCCGTTTGAGCTGGTGGCCCCTGGGGGCCACAGACTGAGGGAGGAGGAGGTCGCCCAGAACGAGTAGTCTGGTGAGAACACGCCCCCTTCCCCCCATAACCCTCAGCTGCAATCTCTCTCCCCCATAATGCACTGCAGTCTCTGTCCCCCATAATGCACTGCAGCCTTCCACCAGTCTCTGTCCCCCATAATGCACTGCGGCCTTCCACCAGTCTCTCTCCCCCATAATGCACTGCAGCCTATCTCCCCCATAATGCACTGCAGCCTTCCACCACAGTCTCTGTCCCCCATAATGCACTGTGGCCTTCCACTGCAGTCTCCCCAATAAATATATATATATACTTAAAAAAGCTAGGACCTGCAGTTTTTGGAACGACAGGGAAAGCTTTTTAATGGATGGTAAGAAGTACCAAAGCGCACCCCACTTAAATGAGCCTGACAAATCTAGGAGGTAAGGTCATCTCTACTTTCTCCCCATTTAATGCTATCACTCTCCATCCCTCCCCTCTCATCTCTCTCACACAAACGTAGCTTGGCAAATTCAGCAATCCCCAAAAGAATTCTCCAAATTGTGTTTCTTTTTGCCACTAAGCATTTCTATCAAAGTCAAAGTTGAGGAAAAACGTTAATTGACTCCTGGCCTCCCTCATCTCTCCCAGGTCCCGTCTGCCCTCCTCTCTGCCCCCCCCACCACTTGAGCGCAGACTGCCCCTCTGCTCAAACCCAAGCTGCTGGACAACATCCAGACCATCATCTGAGCTGCTCCCCTCCTCTTTCACATCCCCCTCTCCTCTCCTCTCCCAGCCTCCTGTCCTGTAGTCTCTCATACTGGTCTGTCGTCAGAGGTGGGCGTGGCTTTGCGATACCGAGGAGTTTAGACGGCAGGGAGAGTGAGGTGGATGGAAGAGAAGCGGACAGTGAGAGGCCTTGGCATGCAGTGATTTTAATTGCACCCTCAGACGTGAGCTCACCTGGTGGAACAGTGAAGTAATCGGCACCTGCAGCCATCTTGGGTGTGTGTGTGTGCCCAGACTGGCTGTTGGCTGTGAACTTCGTTTTGAAACTTGTTGCTTACATTACGGGCACCTGAGACTCAAGCACACACGCCCCGCCCCCGCTGGCTCAGCCACGCGCCTCAGGGGTAGCCGGTGCAGAGGAGCGTGCGTACTTTAGCGTGCAGAGGGAGAGAGCAGCACGCCCAGCTCATCCTGTTCAAGGTTTGTGATTGAGACGTTCACAACGCATTCTAAATTTCCCAGTGGCAAGTGAGCACATATGATTGGCCAGTATAACCATTTATAAAAATTGTTGGAACGGTCTGTGTAGCCCATGTCCTGAAATTAAATGAGTCCTTCAAAAACGTTTTGGTGCTGTGAAATGCATTCAGAACAGTTGTGATGGTCCCACCCGTGTATTTTTATTTATTTTTTAAATAATTTTTGTTTATGATTTTTTCTCCCAATTTGGTAGCCAATTAGACCCACTATTTAACTCAATCCCCCCCTCGTAATGTGAGTTCGCTGCCGTAGTCCTGCAACCGGTAGCGACACGTGACCTGACGCCTCTTCCGAGACGGCACTCGCCCAAGTATCAACCGTAACCCGGTATACTGCAGGGCCACTCTTATGTGCAGCGAATCTGTCGGCTTCCTTCCCTCCCTGGGGCAGACAGCCAATCACCGCCCTGGTGGCGCTCCTGGCCAGAGCCGACTCTGGCGAGACGGGGAATTGAACCCCGGTCTCCGTGGCCAGCGTCGGACGTTGTCACCACTGGGCCACACGGGAGGTCCCCCGCTTGTGTATTTTAATTCAGACGTATGGAATGTATTATTTGGGACAAGTTGGAATCATTCTTGAAAAATAGTATTTTAAGGGAGAGCCAACATGGTTTTCGCAAGGGGAGGTCATGCGTAACAAACCTCCAGTGCTTTCTTGAAGAGGCTGCAAAGTGCAGGCGTATGAAATCATATATTTGGACTTTCAGACAGCATATTTGACAAGGTACCACATGAGGCGCTCATTGTTCAAATGAATTTCAGGAGTTGTTTCAGAGTGGGTTCATAACTGGCTGCAAGGGCGAATACAAAGAGTAACAGTAGGTGGGGCCATATCTGACCTCGGTGCTGTGGGCAGTGGAGTCCCACAGGCATCGGTGCTGGGACCTCTGCTCTTCCTTATTTACATAAACTATAAAATAGTTAAATTTGCAGATGATACTAAACTTGGGGGTTTGACAAACAGTTTGGAATCGACTAAAGTAATCCAAGATGATTTAAACAAAATCCAAGAATGGGCAGAAATGTGGCAGACGACATTCAATATTGCTAAATGTAAAGTTAGCCCTGTGGGAAATAAAAACATAAGACAGGAGTATTTTATGGGAGGAGAAAAATTAGGGGTTCAATTTGAAAAAGACTTAAGACTGCATAAAAACAGCTACAGCAGTGAAAAGGGCCAACAGGATGATGGGAGACATAGCAAAAAGTATTGAGTATAAATCTGAGGTGGTTATATTAATGTTATATAATGCCTTTGTCTAACCTCACTTAGAGTACTGTGTGCAGTTCTGGGCACCGCACGACAAGAAAGATATAGAAGCTCTTGAAAAAGTTCAAAGAAGGGCAACTAAATTGGTATCTAGTATGAAAGGTAAGTTATGAGGATAGACTTTAGGCACTCAATCTATTTAAGCTTAGCAAGCAGAGACTTAGGGGGGATTTGACTGAGGTTTTCCTAAAAGGGATTTACCAAATCTACAAAGATTTTTTAAGATAAGTTTGGTTAGCAGAACAAGAGGCCACAGGTATAAATTAGTTAAAAGTCCAATTCTGCAGATATATCAGGGAGTTTTTCTTTACACAGAGTTGTCAATGCCTGGAACAGCTTGCCAGGTCAAGTAGTAGAGGCAGAAACGCTCGGGCTATTCAAGTCCAGGCTAGATGCAGTAGTAGATACTATTTAGATTAGGACATGAGGAGCCTAGATGGGCTAAACGGCCCGTTCTCGACATTATGTATTCTATCTTCCTTTACCATGAAAGAGTGTTATTGCTGATAATGTAAAAACCAATGTAAAATTTACAGGTTTCATTGGGTTTTGTTTTAAGTTGTACAATAACAAACTATGTTGTGTCTCACAGAGTTTTGTGTTTCATTGCTTTTTTTTTTTTTTTAAGGTTTTGTTGTAATTTGACCAGCTGAAATAGTAAAGAATGTTGAGTAACCGTTGAGGTCACCACAGAGATCTGTATCACAAAGTGGGTAGGGGAAAAAAGGAAACACTGAAGATAACTGGTTTGAAGTGTGGTACTCCACATTTGTAAAAACAGACCGTTTGTGTTTGCATTTATTCATTTATATTAATCCAAGGGAAAATTAAGACAGACAGAGACCACCACAAGACCATCTCCCACAGAATCCAGCATTAATGACAGACCCAAGAACGGTGGTTATTCATTCTCGAAAGGCTTGTTCTGCGTCCAATCGGGAGGCAGCAGGGAGTCTGAGCGCACCATGATACAACTCCTCTGCGACGGCCATTCCCTGCTCCACCTGTAGGAACCGCTACGGAAGTTTGACACAAAATGGAGGTTCGGACAAGTACAGCAGCTGAAATTTGACACAAAATGGAGGTTCGGACAAGTACAGTACAATCCGCGTTCTGTCCGTTTTAACGGCTTGACAGACACACCAAAGGGCACTTAATTCAGCATGAATTCATTCATTCATTCATGGCCTGAAGCCACAACTAAGGGTGAGGCACAGTAATTATGGAACAAAAGATGAGGGGTAAAATGCTGATGACAAAAAAAAAAAAAAGAAAGAAAAAAAAGTGCGGTAACATACTTCAACATAATTTTTTTAATGAATTTAAGCCATTTCAAGTATTTGGGGGGGATAAACAAACAAAGAAAAAAAAAATCTGTGTACAACAAAAAGAGTTATATAAAACAATTGTAATAAAAAAGGAGTACAGTGTTCCAGAGAGTGGTCTCCAGGACAGGTGGCGGTAACGCCCTGGATTAAGACACCTCCCTGCCCCCAGGACCACAGGTACAGCCCGGCCCCTGCTGAGCCCAGTTAAAGCACACCTGTGGGGGAGGGGGGAACTCACTTGCTCTTTCCTCCTCTCTCCCTCCCCCTCTCCCTCGGGATGACACCTTGGTGAGGGTACCAGTATCTCCGCGCCTCTCGATCGCCCACCCACCCTCTGTCTATGAAGTTTGATGCTTTTTGGGATTTATTTATAACAAATTCCTTTTTTAATATAAAGATATACACAGTGATCGTGGAGCAGGGGGTTGGGAGACGATTACACACGCCCGAAACTCTGTACAGTGACGCATGATTCTCCCTCCCACAGACGGGCGAGGGGCGAGAGGTGTGGAGAGTTTTATTTTGGGTCAGAAACACTGATTGGAGGGCCCTCTAGGTGCCACTATGTGAGTGTGTGAGTATGTGTGTGTGTGTGTGTGTGTGTGTGTGTGTGTGTGTGTGAGAGAGACAGAGATAAAGACACCCTGATTGTAGGTCTGGTTCTCACACACAGGTTTCTGGGACAGCGGGAGGGGCGTGGCACTGCAGGGAGATGCCAGTGGGGTCAGAGGTCGTGACCTCCATGTGTTCCGTGTTCTGGAGTTGTGCAGTAGCCGCGGTTACGGAGGTCTTGCAGTCCTCTCTGTTGGGTCCTGAGGGAGAGGGAGGCAGGGCAGAGAGTGACTCTTTCAGGCCTTTGAAACCTCAGCAAGATCATCACACACGAGGGTCCAACAACACAACGCTAAATGGTTCAAATGTAAAAATGTCAATGTAATACTTTAAGGAGGTTCTGTGTGGCTCAGTAGGTAGAGCATGGCGTTGGCAACGCTTAGGTTGTGGGTTCAATTCCCACTGGGACCACATATACTGAAAATGTATACATTCACTACTGTAAGTCGCTTTGGATAAAAGTGTCTGCTAAATGGCATATATTAAGGACTTCACACAGACAATTTTAAAGGACAATTTTCAAAATTTTTAGAACCTTATTTGAAATGAATTTATCTTATTGAAAAACTTTAGTAAACAATTTTAATAAATAAAAAAATTAAATTGAAAATCCAACCCGCACACTGTAACCAGTTTATGGGGGAGACGTGCGCATGCCTTTAAAACACAGTACTGATTGTAATTTAAGTCACAAGACATGACATTTTCACCATTTTCAAGGTTTTCAAAGAGCCATGGGAACCCAGCATCACGCATTCACTTCCAGGGAGACTGATGATGACCCAGACTCCATTAGTTCTGTATTTGTGATCTATGATCTCTAGTGACGTGGTGTGGTGAATCAACAGTGCTTTAACTCAGCTGCATCACAATCAAATTAAATAATATTTAAAAGTGTACTTCTGCGCAAAGCATCAAATCATAGCACATTAAAACGTTCTCTGCAGATTGGCACTATGGCCAATTTCGTTCTTGTAGGCTGGGTTCCTCAAATCACGGTCCTCGTGGGCCGAGCACTGCCGGTTTTACACCCTTCTTTACCTGGGAGTCAGGTGTGAAGACACTCTGGCCAATCAATTACATTAATTGTTTAATTAGCTGCCTGAGAGAAAGGAAAACCAGGACCGGATTTGGATTTGTGTGCCAGATTTGAGTGACCCTGTCATAGCCCCTGCGTTAGAGCATGTGTGGAAGTCATCCCACATCTTATCATGATCATTTCTGGTTCTGTGTGGCTCAGGAGGTAGAGCACGGCGCCAGCAAGGCTTAGGTTGTGGGTTCGATTCCCACTGGGACCACATATACTGAAAAATGTATGTATGCGCTCACTACTGTAAGTCGCTTTGGATAAAAGCGTCTGCTAAATGTTATATATTAGATTATATATTATCAGTGGTGTCAGGTGTGGAAGGCGTTGGTCTCGGCAGTGAAATTGGGGCGATTAGCGGCCAGAGTACACACCTGTCTTGTGTCTAATAATTATACCTGTGTGCTTAAAACTGCTCTGCTCTCTTTAGTAGGTGGCTGGACATTCCACCTTGTAAAGAGGTACTAATTATTTTAGTAGGTGGCCTTCCACATCAGGGAACAAACTAAAAACTCCTTCCGGATTTTGTGTTTTTATAGGGATTTGACCGCTACTATGGTAACCATCTGGCCAATGACTGACCTGCCTGCGTGGCTGCGACGATGACGCAGTCACCGTCGTCTTCGTCCTCCTCTGTGTCGGCCTGAAACCCGTCCGTCTCCATCGCCTCTCCCTGAGACAGACAAAGAGTGTTCACACCGGTCTGGTGTTCATCCCCTGGCCAGGGCCTGTATTCATACACGAGTGCTGATCTAGGATCAGGTTTCCCTACCCGTATCCCAACCTTATCCATCAAGAGCTTAAAGGCAGAACTGACCCTAGATCAGCAGTCCTACTCTGAGAGGCTCTGTGAATACAGGACCCCTGGCCTCGTACAGATCCATGGCAGGCCATCATGATTTAGAAGTGCTTCCAGGTACTAGCGCAGCCGCTGCAAGGCAGTGGGAGTCGTATAAAGGTGCCACTTCACTGAGGTATGCTTGTTTCTTTAGGGAGGCCTTGAGATTAAAGTTTAGGAACCTCTTCTATGCAGCATGCACACAACACAGTACAGTACAGTACAGTACAGTACACACACACACACACACACAGATACACACACACAACACACACACAACAATCCACATACTGGCAGTGTAGTGTAATGGTTAGGGAGCTGGGTTTGTAACTTCAGAGGTTGCAGGTTCAATCCCAGGTGGGGACACTGCCGTTGTACCCTTGAGCAAGGTACTTAACCTGAATTGCTTCAGTAAAATATCCAGCTGTATAAATGGATTGTATGTAAAGAAATGTAAACTGTGTAAGTCGCTCTGGATAAGAGCGTCTGCTAAATGCCTCAAATGTAAATGTAAATATACACACACAGATACACAGAGACACACACACACACACACACACACACACACACACACACACACAAACCAAGGGCACTATATAAAGGTGCCCCCTCTTGGTGTTGGTGCAGGTTCCGGGCCTACCTGCTCTGTGTCCGTGCACTTCTTCATGAACCTCTTGATGGACATGCTCCCCGTGCTCTTCCTCTTGCTGGCGGAGGATGAGGAGGAGGGCGTGGGGGTGGTGGTGGAGTGCTGGGGGGTGGGGGGCGAGGGCCCGTGCGTGGCGGGGGCCGCGGGGGTGTCGTCGGGGGGGATGGTGCGGGGGCCCTGCGTCAGGTACTTCCACTGGCAGGGCACGGGCAGCAGGTCCTGGCCGAAGCGCGACAGCACCTCGGCGTGAGCGTACCAGCAGCTGCGCCGATACGTCGGTCGCTTCTCATACACGGCGTGCTGCTTGATCAGCCGCTTCACGCGCACCCTGCAGGGAGTAACATTATACACACACATTATACACACACACACACACATGCACCCTGCAGTTACATTACCACACACACATATTATACACACACACCCTGCAGAGTAACATTACCACACGCACATATTATACACACATACACATGTACCCTGCAGAGGAACATTACCACACGCACACGTTATACACACACACATGGCCAGACCCTGCAACATTACACACCACCAGCTTCACACTGCACACGCGCACCCTATATGTACAATACATAATGGGAAGAACAGACCATTAAGCCCATCTAAGAGCTTCTTAATGACTTGCCTGGTTAAATAAAGTCTAAAGAGCATCCAGCAATCCAGACTTGAACACCGCCAGGCTATGGAGATAACATTAGGACAGACAGACAGACAGACAGACAGACAGACAGACAGACAGAGTTACCTGGTGGGGATGCTGTCTGGTGAGCTCTGGGGGTGGTGGAGGAGGGAGAGGTGGGCCGCTGGCGACAGAACTCCTGGAACTCTGTGATGATCACCTTACTGCTGTTCACATTGCCGTGCAACAGAGAGAGCAGCTGGGACAGCACTGTGGGAGGGGGGGGAGAGGGAGAGGGAGGTCCATTAAGGCAGGGTTCTTCTTCCAACACCACCACCTCCTACTGGGGCCAGATTCTTTTTAGAAATGGTGCAAACAGGCCAAACATTTTCTAAAAATTATTAAGAACATAAGAATACATAATGACGAGAACGGGCCGTTCGGCCCATCTAGGCTCATCATGTCCTAACCTAAAGAGTATCCAGTACTGCATCAAGCCTGGACTTGAATAGCCCGAGCGTTTCTGCCTCTATTACCCGACCTGGCAAGCTGTTCCAGGCATTGACAACTCTCTGTGTAAAGAAAAACTTCCTGATACCTGTGCGGAATTTGCCTTTACCACCTGTGGCCTCTTGTTCTGCTGACCCCACTTATCTTTAAAAAATAAGATTTGTACGATTGTACCGACGCTGACCACTGCGACCAGGGTTAGATTCCATCGGCCAAGCCAGAGTCGGCTCTGGCCCTGAGTGCCACTAGGGGGCGCCAATTGGCTGTCCGCCCCAGGGAGGGGAGTGGGAAGCTGATAAGAGCTTGCTGCGTATAGGAGTGACCCTGTGTGTGCATACCGGAGTTACGGTGACGGTTTGTCGGGGTTCTGGCTCAAAGGAGGCGGGGCCCACCACATGCCACTGTTGGCATCAGGACTACGGCAGCGAACTTGTAATACGTGTGGATAATTATTTCAACAATTTCAAATACCAACGTGAAAAATGAGGGTATAATTGGATACTAAAAATGGGGAAAAACGGAGAAAAACATCAGAAAGAGAAAGCAGGAAAAAAGGCAGCAGAAATGGACACAAGCAGGGGCCCAGATTAGCAGTCATCCCATCGTCTCAGACGACCAAAAATTAGGAAGGACGACCTTCGATTTCCAAGTGATTGTCCTGCTGACGACTGTGAATTTAGGATTTATTTTTTTTTTTTATTAGCTAACAAACTATTTCTCTTTTACACTCACATCATAACAAACACGTCATGCACGGATATTCAAAAATATTTCCAAAGTTCCAAATGGGAAAAGCAGCACATGCATGCAGTCTGTGCTAGTCCCTGTCTATATTCAGTTCAGTGAGCCCTCCCGCCAGGCTGAAGAATCGCTGTGATTTTCCTGCAGTGATTTCTAAGATACTTGCCCTTTGACAAGTATGACTTTTACCCTAATCTGGGCCCCTGCACAAGTAAGGGGGTGGGGTGTGGTGTGGCTCCAGTTCCTCCCCTCCCCCCGTGATCGCTCTGGACCCCACTCACGCTGCTCTTCCCGCGCGCCGGTCACCGGCGAGGGGGGCTCCTCTGTGGGCAGCGGCGCCAGCAGACAGACAGCGTAGGGCAGCAGTGCCTCGGCCCCGCCCCCGGGCCCGTCAGGCCCCACCCAAAAGCAGCCCCGCACCACGGCCTCGAGAACCTTCAGCCTCTTCTTGGCCACCAGCTCGTCCCACTCCCGCGCCTTCAGCCTCTGACGAAACTTCTGCTTCTCCACGTCTCCGCTCTCCTGGGACAGGGGCATGGGATGGGGGTTAGGAGGGCACGGGACGGGGGTTAGGAGGGGCACAGGACGGGGGTTAGGGGGGCACGGGATGGGGGTTAGGAGGGGCATGGGACAGGGGTTAGGAGGGGCACGGGACAGGGGTTAGGGAGGCACGGGACGGGGGTTAGGGGGCACGGGGGGGTTGGGGGGGCACGGGACAGGGGTTAGGGCGGTGGGGGCACGGGACAGTGTTTTTTGTCAAATAAAATAAAATATGATATCCCTCTATACATATATATATATGACTTCCGGTTTTTTTGGGGGTTCAGATTTCTTCCCATTTTCTCCCAATTTAGTAGCCAATTAAACCCCTATTTTCATGTCAATCCCCCCCAATCCTCATATTGTGAGTTCGCTGCCATAGCCCTGAGACTGGCAGTGACAAAGGCGATGCACCACCTCCTCCGAGACCGCACTCGCCAAGCCGTCGACTATACACAGGGCCACTCCTATACGCAGCGACCTCATATCGGCTTCCCTCCCCAGGGCAGACAGCCAATTGCTGCCCCCTATTGACAGTCGTGGCCAGAGGCTGTGTCTGGTTTTTTTTGACTGTGTCTGGTTTTTGTGCTGTACAAACTCTTTAAGCCCCAAGGCCACGGGTCTCAAGGTAAACCACTGGACAAAAGTTGGCACAGTGAAGCTTTTATTATTTTAAAAAGCCAAAAAGTACTTTATAATATATGCCGTTTATCAGCCACTTTTATCTAAAGCGACTTCGTCGTGAATGCATTTTTCAGTATATATGGCCACAATGGGAATCAAAAACCACAACTGAAATGTTGTCAGCGCCACGCTCTACCTACTGAGCCACACAGAGACATGAAACGGCACGTTTTACTCACCTCCTCTTCCAAAGCCCCCTCATCATCTGACAGGTAACCGTGGGGCACAAAGAAGCCGTCGTCATCATCGTCATCTTCACCACCCTCCTCATCATCGTCCTGCCAGGACACAAAGAGAATGCCGGGTCATATCGCCTCTTCTGGCGATTCGGTCACGGACCAAGCAGAAAGGCAACGTCTTTCCTCGTAGAGAAACAATGAGGGGGTGTAATTGGCTACTAAATTGGGAGAAAAACGTGAAAAAATCTGAAACAATTTTTTTATAATAGAAATGTAACCTATTATTGTTATAATGAATACACACAGGACTGCTCTCAATCATTCATTTTAGTCTTAAAAGAGAGAACAGACAGCTCTACGGCTACTGCTGACATGCTGAAAGGCACGGGTTGCTGAATTTTGACACCGGTGTATTGTATGTGCTGTGGTCCCAAAAATGCTGCTCCAATGTGATTTGACTCGGTTTGATCCCGCAATTGGAGATCGGCTGAGTTTGAGCAAAGCACCAGCACAAAGAGGAAACAGAAACTGCACTTTACGCACGTGATATGGACCATCGGTGATTTATTTTGTAGGTCTGTTAAAGTTGAACTGAGTGTTTTCCACATTGGCTGGCCAACTACAGTAGTCACACTCTCTCCCTCTCTATTTTTTGTTTTGTTTGTATTAACCAATTATCAACCCTGCCACAGGCACAGACCAACCCAACTTTGAGCCACCCTTCCTGAGCGAAGCTGCAGCCAATCACGCGGCAGCCCTGAGGGTTGCTGGGCCAACAGTGTGAATTCCACACCAGACCACAGCACCCTGGATCGGTGTCTTAAACAGGATGTGCCAGCCCCCTCCCCCCCCCTCCCACTACAGTAATCTCTCAAAGAAGTCTCCAATTCAGGAAATACAGAACTGTATAAGACCAAGGTAAGCCAAGTAGCAGATGTTTTGGTACAAGACCTGACTGAATAAGCTTGTTGTGAACACAAAATGCCACAAAGCCATTTTTCTGCAACTCGGTTTATTTTGCGGCCTCGCTAATAACGCTTTTTGTGGAAATGATATATATATATATATATACAGCTCTGGAAAAAATTAAGAGACCACTCCAAATATATCTCTACATGTATGGCAGCCATTCCATTCCAGTGTCTGTTGAATTCAAACACAAGGACACCTCATTCTGCTTACTGAAGTACTGATTAGGTGATCACCTGAACCAAATCTTATTTAACGAGGAAAAGTATAAAAATCACTGCTGTGGTCATCACTATCCTCTTGCAATAGGACCTGGATGGCAAAAAAACAGTGCTACCTCAAAAGTAATTGGAATCAAAAAATAACTATTGACCATGCCAAGAGTTGAAAATGTTTTGAGTGAGGAAAAGAAGGGTTCAATTCTGGCTTTACTGGCAGAGGGATGCAGTGAGCGTAAGGTTGCTTCTATACTTCAAATTTCAAAGACGACGGTTCATAAGAACAAGGTCAAGAAGCAGACATTGGGGACAACAAAGCTACAGACCGGCAGAGGGCGAAAACGACTCTCTACCGACCGGGATGACCGCCAACTCATTCGAATGTCACTCAACAACCATAGGATGACATCAAGTGACCTACAAAAACAATGGCAAACGGCAGCTGGGGTGAAGTGCACGGCGAGGACGGTTCGAAACAGGCTCCTAGGGGCAGGGCTGAAGTCATGCTTCTAGAGCCAGGCTGAGGTTTGCAAAAGACCACAAGGATTGGACCGTAGAGGACTGGAGTAAGGTAATCTTCTCTGATGAGTCCAATTTTCAGCTTTGCCCAACACCTGGTCGTTTAATGGTTAGACGGAGACCTGGAGAGGCCTACAAGCCACAGTGTCTCGCACCCACTGTGAAATTTGGTGGAGGATCGGTGATGATCTGGGGGTGCTTCACCAAGGCTGAAATCGGACAGATTTGTCTTTGGGAAGGACGCATGAATCAAGCCACGTAGGTTATCCTGGAAGAAAACTTGCTTCCTTCTGTTCTGACAATGTTCCCCAACTCTGAGGATTGGTTTTTCCAGCAGGACAATGCTCCATGCCACACAGCCAGGTCAATCAAGGTGTGGATGGAGGACCACCAGATCAAGACCCTGTCATGGCCAGCCCAATCTCCAGACCTGAACCCCATTGAAAACCTCTGGAATGTGATCAAGAGGAAGATGGATGGTCACAAGCCATCAAACAAAGCTGAGCTGCTTGAATTTTTGCACCAGGAGTGGCATAAAGTCACCCAACAGCAATGTGAAAGACTGGTGGAGAGCATGCCAAGACGCATGAAAGCTGTGATTGCAAATCAGGGTTATCCCACCAAATATTGATTTCTGAACTCTTCCTAAGTTAAAACATTAGTAAGGTGTTGTTTAAAAATGAACATGAACTTGTTTTCTTTGCATTATTAAAGGTCTGAAAACACTGCATCTTTTTTGTTATTTTGACCAGTCATTTTCTGCAAATAAATGCTCTAAACGACAATATTTCTATTTGGAATTTGGGAGAAATGTTGTCAGTAGTTTACAGAATAAAACAAAAATGTTCATTTTTACTCAAACACATGCCTATAAATAGTAGACCAGAGAAACTGATCATTTTGCAGTGGCCTCTTAATTTCTTCCAGAGCTGTATATATATATTCAGTCAGTCAGCCGATTCCCCAACCCTTTCCATCCCTCCTTAGTGGCCTCAAAAGCCATTTATAAATGCATCAATCTGCGCTGTTTAAAAGCACTGAGATTTACGTCAAGCATCCTGCGGGATTAAAATTGTACGTTTCTTTCAAAGGACACCCCATCGCTCGTTTCTCTCTGGCACCACCCACAGATCATGACCAGTGAGTCACGGTCACATCGCTGGTCACATGACCAGTGAGTCACTGTCACAGTCACATGACCAGAGTGTCACAGTCACATGACCAGTGTCACAGTCACATCACCACACTGTCACAGTCACATGACCCCAGTGTCACAGTCACATGACCCCAGTGTCACAGTCACATGACCAGTGTCAGTCACATGACCAGAGTGTCAGTCACATGACCAGAGTGTCACAGTCACATCGCTTTTTGTTGAGGGTTCATCTTTGCTCTCCTTTAAAAAACTATGCAGGGAAGGCTCATACATTACACATACAGTTTTATGTATGCGTAATGATTTAACACCACCTCAACTACGCTTAACGAACACGTTCCTCTCCCCTGAATTGAAGCAGTCGAGGCGCCGCTACCATGACTCACCCCCTCGCTGTGGGACAGGGACTCCCCCGGCTCTTCCTCCTCCCACTCTTCATCGCTGTCCAGCTCATAGTCCAGCACCTCCTGGGGGAGGACAGGCTCCGTTTCAGACACTAAGACTTCAACCCCCCACTCATCAACCCCACACTCATCGACCCGACACTCATCGACCCCCCACGCAGTGACCGCACACTGAACGACCCCACACTCATCAACCCCACACTCATTAACCCCCATGCAGCAACCCCACACTCATTAACCCCCCATGCAGCAACCCCACACAGTGAGCCTTTATCAACCCCACACACAGTGAGCCTTTATCAACCCCACACTCATCAACCCCACACTCATCAACCCCACACTCATTAACCCCCATGCAGCAACCCCACACTCATCAACCCCCACTCATCAACCCCACACTCATTAACCCCCCATGCAGCAACCCCACACACAGTGAGCCTTTATCAACCCCACACTCATCAACCCCACACTCATCAACCCCACACTCATTAACCCCCATGCAGCAACCCCACACTCATCAACCCCACACTCATCAACCCCACACTCATCAACCCCACTCATCAACCCCCCACGCAGTGACCCCACACGCAGTGACCGCCCATACAGTGACCCCACACTCATCGACCCCCCACACAGTGAGCCTTCATCAACACCCCCCCCACACAACACACACACACACACACACACACAAACACACAAACACAGAGAGAGAGAGTGAACCTCATCAACCCCACACAGAGAGAGCCTTCACCTTCATCAACCCAACACACCCTGGGGTTGAGCTACCATGCGCTGTCAATCAGCAAACTCACACCAGCCAATCAGATTACTTTATTATAAAAATGTTAGTGAGAGAACCAGGCTTCTTAAGTCCAGGTGAATGGGTGGTCAAATCCCTCGACTGACTCAGCCGAGCAGACCAAAGGATTCGACGATTCCATAAACAAACTGATTCCACAGTTGTGATTCCAGGCGCTCATTATAAAAGCTACCGATCTCATGAAACACCTATTTCCCCTCCCAATTAAACACACAAATAAATAAACAAAATAAATAAAATTCCTTCCCCATAAAGTGTGACCAATAACACAAAAACACCTCCAAGAGCGTTCTTGAAAGTCCACTCTCCCATCCCAACCAACAGAACCAACCAATCACACTCGAGAACAGGGCTGACTGACAAAGGGACAGACGGGCTGTAAAGAAATAAGCACCAGCTGTCATACCTTGTCCTGCCTAAGGGGGCAGCGTGGGGAGATGTGGGCGCTGCTCTTGTTCCAGGTACCCCAGTAGGCAGGCCGGTGGTTCTCACGAAACTGCATAAGCTTCATGCGGCCGTACCGTTTCCGGTCCGGCACGCCCTCTGTCACCACCACGCAGTCGGCCACCGTCGTGCAGTCCCTGTGCGGGAACGGAGACGCAGTATTGATTATGCACCGTCGCATGTCAACATGCCCTTCGATTTTCTCTTTGTGCTGATTTCTCCAGTAGGGGGCAGACAGCCACTTGCCACCCCCTACTGGCACTGCGGCCAGAGCCGAAACTGGTGCGGCCAGTGGAATCAGAACCCTGGTCGCACTGGCCAGCATCGAACACTGTAACCGCTAGACCATCTGGGAGGACGCATGTCGGCAAAACCTTTAAAAAAGTACCACAGTCACAATCTTTTTCCAGGTCCTTCGTTTTTTTTATTTTCTTTCCCCAAATATTTTTGAGGATTTCCAAGAAGTGTGGAAGTCCAGAGCGGAGCAAACCTGGGTCTACTATAGAACTGCATTAATGTGTGTGGAAATGGAGCAGAATGACCTGCAGAACCATAGACATCCAGGCACAGAAAAAGATTTACAGGTAAAGATTTACAGATTTACACAAAAATTACAGGCATTTAGCAGACGCTCTTATCCAAAGCGACTTAGTTTACATTTCTTTACAATCCATTTATACTGCTGGATATGAACTGAATATTGGATATTAACCTGGGCATTGAAGCTGCAACCTTAACGTTACAAGCCCAGCTCCCTAACCATTATACCACACAGACCTGCAGTACCATAGACATCCAGGCTCAGAGAAAGACCTGCAGTACCATAGACATCCAGGCCCCAGTGTACACCAGCCCCACACAATAACCACACACCTAGAGCATGTGCACTGGTTACAGTAACCACGCACAACTCAAGGTCCATTTCCAGGATTACATTTCTGAATAGAATGTCAATCAAATATCCCTCAAATACATTTTTTTAGTCATCGTAGCGGGCCGCTCGATTATGCAAACTAGTAAAGGGTGCACTTGTGACCCTCACAGAATGTAAAGCAGGGGTGGGCAAGGAGGACCGTATCCGCTTCTGCATTTCATGCAAACTTCTGCCCTTAATTATTTAATTAGCCAAATCATTTACGCGACCTGGCATTTTAGCTACATTTCTTGATAAGCCCATGAATGACAGCTGAAGACTGTTCATGTGTTCCCATATGAAACATGTCACTGTGGTCTAATCTACAAGTGAACCAGCATTGGCGTATCCAACCAATTCGCTCATTGCGCCACAGGGGTAATTGGTAGAAACAAAAACCTGCGTACACACCGGTCCTTCAGGACTGGAATTGCCCACCCCTGGTTTAAAGCCTTGACCCATTCTTCTGTGACCAGGAAACGGAAGCAGCTTGAACCAATCATGAATGACATTCAACTTGGGGGGCCTTACGTGACACACTCGCGGTGGACCAGGGTCGGGCCAGAACTCCGGGGCTTGTGGCGCCTCCAGTCCCTCAGCCCGTCCAGGGCCCGGTCCGGCTGGGCCAGGTACCGGTCCAGATCCTCCAGCACCGACTCCTCACACTGCACCCGCGTCAGAGGAGCCAAGCACATGTGCTCCTTTATCTCAAACGGGGCGAACTTACACAGGCACAGGTCTGCACAGGAGAGTCTGGACAGGGGGAGGGAGGGAGAGGGGAGAGGGAGGGAGGGAGAGGGAGGGAGAGGGAGAGGAGAGGGGAGGGAGGGAGGGAGAGAGAGAGAGAGGGAGGGAGGGAGAGGGAGAGGGAGGGAGGGAGGGAGAGAGAGAGAAGGAGAGACAAAAAATGTAAAAATAAATGTTATATTTTACATTTATCACCCCCCCCCCACGCTGTACCGAAGCGTACCGAACCGTGATGGTTGTGTACCGTTACACCCCTAGTGAGCACCACAGCTTATTCCCCCCCCACTGCTTGGTGCAGGGACCTCACAGCCCAAGGTGGATCCCCTGTCTGAGCGCTCACCTTTGGGGCCTGCTGGGTCTTGGGCCTCTGCAGGAATCGAGTGATCTCGGCCTTCTCTGCTTTGATTCGCTGCGGGAGGACAGGGAAGATCAGTCACTAACGTTCTCAGATTAAACAGTTTGTGGTGGAACAGGTGCACATGTGGCTTTAAAGAAAACGCATAAGAACAGTGAACCACCGCCCCACCCCACCCCCCAGGGTTTTAATTGGAAGGAGGGATTATTATTTTTATTTTTATTTTTTTAACTCACATCTTTCTGTTCTTTCACTCGTTTCTCTTCCTCTTTCTTCTTCTTTTCTTCCAGTTTGGCGCTTAAAGAGAGATTAAATTGGGGAGAAGGACATCAGCATTGGGAAATTCCAGTCTGCTACTGCCATATCGCTATGACGACAACAAAAACCTTGCAGCGGTTCAGTTTTAGTTTAGTTTTCCTAAAATGGCGGGTAAACGGGGTAGCGTAACGGTAAAGGCACTCGTCCGGACTGCAAGTTGCCCACTGCGGCCAGCCTGCGCCAGCCGCGATTGGCTGTCCGCTCCAGAGAGAGGGGGGGAGGGAAGCCGGCATGAGCTCGCCGCATGCACAGAAAGCTTCTCTGGATGTGTCGGAATCACGGTCGGCGCTCAGGAAAGTGAAGGAGCTTGTTGAAGGGGGATACTTGGATCAATAGAGGGTATGATTAGCCACCAAATTGGGAGAAAAACAGGGGGGAAAAAATCTGAAACAAAATTAAGTGGAGTGGGGACTTAAAATATTCCAGGCTTTTAAATCTGAGAAGCATTCATCTCTGTCATTGACCAAGCTTCAAGCTAAAATGTTCTCTTGCTTTTTGTTTCTTTCCTAACAAGTTTCAACATCATCATTCATTTTAAGGCACCGCCACTTGGGAAATAAACAAAAGAGAACAAGACGTCCCCCACTCAAAGGTCAAAAGGGCGCTGTATTTAGTTGTAACTAAGCCTCAGTTGAGCCAAAAATGAAGCAGACATTTGGGGACAGAAACAGAAAGGGGGCAGGCGCCATTTTGTGTCAGGACACTCACTCCTGCTTCACTTTGCGCTGCTCCTCTTTCGCCCTCAGTTTCTCCGCCCTCTCCTTCTCGTCCCTCTCCTTCTTCTCCCTCTTCTCCCGCTCTTCCTTCTCTTTCTTCTCCTTCCTCTCCCTCTCCCTCTCCTCCCTCAGCTTGCGCGCCACCTCCTTCTTCCTCTCTTTCTCCGCCCGGGCCTCCAGTCGCAGCCTCTCTCTCTCCTCTCGCTCGCCCTGCCGTCGCTGCTCCTCCTCAGCATTCTGGGGGCAAACGCACAGAGCCAATCAGCAGGGAGGAAACGCACAGAGCCAATCAGCAGGGGGCAAACGCACAGAGCCAATCAGCAGGGAGGAAACGCAGAGAGCCGATCAGCAGGGGGCAAACGCACAGAGCCAATCAGCAGGGAGGAAACAGACAAACAGAGCCAATCAGCGCACAGAGGGGAGGAAACGCACAGAGCGAAATCAGCAGGGAGGAACGCACAGAGCCAATCAGCAGGGAGGAAAACGCACAGAGCCAATCAGCAGGGAGGAAACGCACAGAGCCAATCAGCAGGGAGGAAACGCACAGAGCCAATCAGCAGGGAGGAAACGCACAGAGCCAATCAGCAGGGAGGAAACGCACAGAGCCAATCAGCAGGGAGGAAACGCACAGAGCCAATCAGCAGGGGGGAAATGCACAGAGCCAATCAGCAGGGAGAAAACGCACAGTTAATGTATCAGGGGCAAACACAGAGTCAATGCGTTGCCACACTTACAACCGGGAATCATCTGTGAAGCTGATGTCATTAGCTATGACACAGTCCACAGCTGGACACAACTGGGCCTCATCTCCCCCTCACGTCAACCAGGGTACCATTAGCTAGGCACCCACAGGCTCCCGGTTGTCAGAAGCCAGAAATAAGATTATCCTCCCCCTGCCGCTAGTCCTCTACCTTCACTATTGTTTGGACTGTAGGGGGTAAGATAGTCACTGGCTCGTGGTCGCATGCACCTGCTTCAGCTGCAGTGATAATGAGGCACAATCGCCAATCCCCAATTAAGGATGAAAATTAAAGAAATGCATAATGGACCCCTTATGGATTAAAGTGACATAATTACAGCTCATAATTACCTTGTGAGCATATATACATTTGTGAGAATTCACAACAGGTCTTGATGCCTTTCTACAAAGCAGCAGACAGAGGTATGGTACGTGTATACAGCTTCTATATAATCAACAAAGTAGTATCGTGTAGCCTGTGCCGTGACCAACAGCCATGTTGTTCTTCGATGATTACAGCCACCAGCGGTCACAGCGTTGCACTGTGTGTGTGAGTGTCTCAGCAGTGGAGTCTGCATTAGCCGCCAGACCCAGAGGAGAGACTTGCCTTTAGTGAGCGTCTCTTCACCTTCTTCCCTTCTGTGCTTGTGTTCATTTTTGGTTCCTGTGTAGAGAAGAGGGGGGAGAGACTACATTACATTTTAGGCATTTAGCAGACGCTCTTATCCAGAGCGACTTACAGTTTTACATTTCTTTACAATCCATTTATACAGCTGGATATTAACTGAAGCAATTCAGGTTAAGTACCTTGCTCAAGGGTACAACGGCAGTGTCCCACCTGGGGATTGAACCTGCAACCTTAACGTTACCAGCCCAGTTCCCTAACCATTATACCACACTGCCTGTTTAGGGAGACTAGGGATTAATCAATAATTAAAACGTCCTTGCTGACGTGCTGAAAGCCTGGACTAATCACTTTCTTGTAAACGTAACGAAGGGGCGGCGGATAGCGCAGCGATCTAACGCAGTGGTATTTTGGCTGGTCCGATGCGAGTGTGCGCTGCCTGTCAGGGACGCGGTTCGAAACGCGCCTCTACCAGACCCGGGCCTGGTCGTCAGCCCTGATCGGGAGCGGCATTTGTGCTGTCCGCCCCAGGGGAGGGGAGGGTGAGCCGGCTCGGGTCCGCAGTGAAGCACGTAAGGGAGTCTCCAGAACGTGGGTGGGCAAATTCCGTCTCGAAGGAAGCGGAGTTCGCTGCTCTCTGAGAATTAGCTTGCCTCGTAGAGTTGAGCAGCGGACTTGTGTGGGGAGGGTAAATCTAAATAAACGGAGGGTGTAGGCTAGCAAATTGGGAAATAAAACGGAAAAAAACGAACAAATTTAAAAAAGTAAAAAAAACGTTAACGAATGCGTCTAAAAGCACAACATCCCCGGCCAAGACGTTGTGTGTGTAATGGGAGTTGGTTCTGCCCGCAGCGAGTTTCGAACCGAGGGGATCTCCGACGCGACAAGAGAGCGATTAAGCTCGCCGAGCTAAAGACTCAAGTCTCCAACTCTGGGAACTAATCGCACTCTTATACACGTCACTTTCTGTAGCGGACGCTCACGTACCAGAGCACACCCGCTACATGTGCGGCACTGACGACCAGAGGTGTTCACGGGTCAGTCTGCAAGCGAATACCTGAGACCTGACCCCGATGGGTTTCAGGTCCAGACATTACAATGGAGTGGGTTGGATCAGGTAGCAGAAGGTTATAACAGCATTACCCTGACCTTTGGATATTATGGGTGAAAAGCACCCCCAGCCCTAGATCCTGCGAGAAGTGTGAGCTGCCCCCATTAACCCTCACCCCACGCCAACCCCAGTTCCTGGATCTGGACCCTCTCCGCGTGGTTTAATCCCCCCCCGCCGACTACCTAACTCAGGAGGGGCAAAGTCTTTCAGCCCTGAGTCACCTTGGACTGACCATGACATGGTCTTTTTGGACATACCCTGTGCCGGCCAGAAGAGGATGGGCTCCCCCCCTTTTAGTCTGGTTCCTCCGTACCAAGGGAGTTTTTCCTTGCCACTGTTGCCTTTAGGCTTGCTTTTGGGGGGGGGTCTAGGCCTGGGCTCCCCCTCTGTTAAGCGTTTTGTGACAATTAAATTGTGAAAAGCGCTATACAAATAAATTTGATTTGATTTGATAATGAATTTTGGGACATAACACCTCAACGAGTACGTTAATGTACCACCTGAAAAGTCAGCATCTGACTGTCTTTGGGCGGGTGTATCCCAGGTTCAACCAACCATCACTTCGGCGTGTGACGAACGATGGGCAGGGGCCATGTAAAATATTCTTAAATAAAAATCTGTAGATTTGCCAGTTATGAGGAGCGGCTTTTTCATCACCAGACGGAAATATATTTTGAAGTTGCTATACCTCAACTATATTGCAGGGGCCCAGATTCGCAGTCGTCCTATCGTCTCAGACGACAAAAAATTAAGAAGGACGACCTTCGATTTCCAAGTGGTCGTCCTGCTGACGACTGAATTTTGGATTTTATAATTTTTTTAATTAGCTAACTAACTATTTCTGTTTTACACTCACATCGTAACAAACACATCATACACGGATATTCAAAAAGTTCCAAATGGAAAAAGCGGCATATTGTCACTCGCATGCAGTCTGTGCTCTCCGCGTTTGTTGTGTTGCTATGCTAGCAGTCAAGAAAGTTCGCGGATCGCAGCACATAGACACAACAGCAAGAACCAGCTAGTTAGTTAGCTAGCTAACGTTAGCGTTCACGGACATTGGATATCGATATCTGTGATATCTGATCATGCATTTATCACTTACCAAGCCTTGAATTAGCAAGCAATATCCGTGAACACTAGCTAGCTAGTTACTCTCTATATTCAGTTCAGTGAGCCCTCCCGCCAGGCTGAAGAATCGCTGTGATTTTCCTGCAGTGATTTCTCATCTCCGTCCTACAGTCCAAGCACAAATCATTCCCACATCCCTGCTCGGTTAAATCTATGAATTATTAGCTAGCTATTACGTTAGCTGCCATACCACACTCTAGTTGGGAATGGAAAAATGTCTCTCGTTCGAGTCCCAACTGGAGTGTACGTTATGATATACTGTACAGTCAGAACACTAGTCGCTAACGCCACCTGCGGGCACCCGTCAGAGCTTCACTGCTACACAGTCCCATGAGCACACGCTGCACAAGTCAAACATAAATATCTGCGTAGAAAATAAATAACGTTAACCGTGGTGCCTATCTTTGGGCTACATACGACGTAGTGATTTTCAAATATGTGGAGATTTATTGAGGGTGCTATCCACTCCATGAAGTCCACCCTCCACTAAAAAGGCTAAAACCAAAGAAAATCTGCTAAAATATGATTCAGACAGCAGAGATCGCACTTTCCAGGAAAATTGGAAGGTGAATAGACCAAGGACAAGTAATTTTTAGGAAAGACAAGTATCTTTTCTAAGATACTTGCCCTTTGACAAGTATGACTTTTACCCTAATCTGGGCCCGATATTGCCTTTTCATTTTGTTAACTTTGTTGAACTGCAAGATGGTGTCCAAAACGTACATTATTTAATTCTACAATGTTATGTTCCTAATTAAGGGTCATCTTTTGAATCTGTTGTCTTGTAGCAGGTTAATTTTAGTTCATTGTCTCGCGTGGGAATAGACAGAGAGCAATTGCCCAAAAACATTATCCAAGAAAAACAGCCTAATATTTTTATGCTGCTATAAAATATGCATATTTCTCAAATTTTCAATAAAGCTTTTATTGAGGAAAAAAATGTCTTTTTTTTGCATATTTAGTTAAAGATTAATTGATTACTGTTCATTAAGGGCTGGCAGCAATTGATCAAGGAAATTCCTTAAAATGTGCATCCCAATAAAGAGAAAGAAACAAACTTTGAAAAAGTATCAACTTTTCTTTTCAGTCTTTTTAAAAATAATACATTTGTTTTCCGATTTTATCCCGTTTTTCTCCAAAGTTGGTAGCCAATTACTCCCGCTATTCTTAGGTCAATCCCCTCCCTCATAGTTCGCTGCCGTAGCCCTGTGACCGGCAGCAACAAAGGCGAAGTATCATCCCCTCCGAGACGGCACTCCTCATGCTGTCGACCATAACTCCGGCACACCAGAGCCACTCCTGTGCGCAGCGAATGTCTTGTCAGCTTCCCTCCCCCCTCCCTGGGGCAGACAGCCAATCGCCGCCCCCCCGGTGGCACTCCCGGCCAGAGCCAACTCTGGCGAGGACCGGGGAATCGAACCCCGGTCACAGTGGCCAGCGTCGAACACTGTAACCGCTAGACCACGCGGGAGGCCATTCTTTTCACTTTCTACCCTCTTTTTGTTTAGAACAGAAATGCATTGGAAAATAAATACCTAAAGAAACATTTTCATTTACTGGATTTCCACTTTTTTTCCATTTCTCAATGAATGTCCCCCCCCTCTTTTCTACAAAAGGAATAATTCAAAATAAATGAGTGTATTCTGTATTCAGGTCAAAAATAAATGACCCGAATACGACCCGAAATGACTCGGTACACTCCATCACTCGCGTACTCACCGCTGACGCCGGAGCGCGCTCGTTCTTCGCCGGCTCGGGCGAGCTCTCTGCGGCCGACAGCGAGCTGATGGACGAGGGCGACAGCAGCAAGGACGCGTTCTCGTGGTTGGAAATGTCCGTCTCGTTTTCCTCCGCGCCTTCCGACCGCGGGCGCGGCGTCTCCGCGGAGACCGGCGGCGAGGGCGGAGCGTCAGCATCAGCGTCGCCCTCCTCCTCCTCCTCCTCCTCTTCATCCTCCTCCTCCTCCTCGTCCTCCGTTTGGTCATCCGTCTCCATGGAGACGGGGGCGCTGGGCTCCGCGGGCATGGCAGGGCCCTGGCCCGCTTCACTGTCCTGCGCCCGGAGGCGGGCGGATGGGGCGGGGCCGGGGTGTGGCTGGGCGGCCTCAGCCGGGTTCGAGTCTTCGGTGAGGTCGATGGTTACGCAGGGGGAAGGGTGGGCTGGGTGCGGGGAGGGGCAGCCTGCCCCGCGGCTCATGAAGCCGTCCAGGGGCCCGCGCCCGTTCACAAGGGAGGCTCTGCTGGGCGGGGACAGCGGGGGGGAGGGGTCCAGTTCGTTCTCTCCATCCGAGGCCCCTTGATCCGGGTTCAGGGGTGCTGTGAGGGGGCCTCGGACCTTTTTGGGCTCCCCGTTCTCCTTGGGCTCTGGGTTCAGACGCTTGAACGGGAGCCGAGCTGTGGGGGAGAGGCACCTTGCACACTCACTAACAAGCAAGCGGTTAATCACTGCCCCGTCGAGCAGAAAAAACTAATATAAACACCCACATTCTTTTTTTCTTCTTCTGATTTCCCCCGGTTTTTCCTCTCAATTTGGTGGCCATTTGTACCCTCGATTTCTTTCAATTCACCCTCCCCCCACGATCCTGCCGTCCGTCCTCAGAGTCAAGCCAGTTTTTCCCGTTACAGGGAAGCCTTTCGCGCTTCTCGGCGAGCTCGTGCCAGCTCTCCCCTCCCCCCTCCCTCTGGGGTGGTCAGCCAATCACCGCCCCCGATGGGGCTCTCGGCCAGAGGCGGGCTGGCGCAGCCGGGTTTCGAACCATGGCCGCAGTGAGCAGCCTGCATTCCAGACGAATGCCTTTACCACTACACCACCCGAGGCCATGCAGTCCCAGTCCTCAAACACACACATTTAAACATGACCATTTTTTTTACCCCCTTTGATGCAAGTGTGGTTCTGTGTGGCTCAGTAGGTAGAGTACAGCGTTGACAACACGTAGGTTGTGGGTTTGATTCCCACTGGGACCACATGTACTGAAAAACGTATGCATTCCCTACACGTAAGTCGCTTTGGATAAAAGCGTCTGCTAAATGGCATGTTATATATTAACTCTTCAACATGCCCTTCATCATTTACACCATCTATGCAGGTTTTACTGAACCATTTTCCTGGGTGAGGAGGGATCTGGAGCCAAATGGCTGCCGTGCATCACCAAACAAGTTTCTGCACATCGATGGCAGCGGAGTTGAGCCACCTACATAAATAAATTCCATCATCATTGTTATCAGTTCCCCTCCCTCACACCTTCCTCTCTTTTCTGCTGGACGGGGAGCCATGTACAAACTGGTTTTGACTGAGATCTGCCAAATCGTTTAGCAAGTAATAAAACCACTGGAAGGGAGACAAACCTTTGAGTTTCATGGAAAAAGTAAAAGCTCGTTTTCACATGGAGTAGCACTTCAGCTGCTCACGTCCCCGCCCTATTCTTCGATTGAATAACAGCCGGTTCGCTGGCGGGGCCTCTCACAGAAGTCTCATCTGTGCTTAACATTTAATGGTAAGCCTATGTATCGTGTTCCTAAAAGGGCAATTACTCATCAGGCCCGAGTGGCAAGTACAGCTCTCCATTTTGGATCTCAATCATATGACACGTCAATCCGACTCTTGCCCACGATGACCAGAGGGCAGATAGGTCGTTGCCACGCGTAAGCAAACTTGGCCGACTGTGGAAATGGAGCAAGTCAACTCACCCTGTACGAGCTTCTTGGCGGCAGAGCTGGATTTGGCCTTGCAATCCATACCTGCAAAGGACACAGTTCGGGTAAAAAGAAAGAAAAATACGAACGCACCCTTTCCTGTTATTTGGGACTTCCATTAATTGCAGCGTCCGGTGTATGACACTATACAACGGGCCGCCAATATTTATTTACCGGGCAATTACGTTCGCTAGTTAGCGGTACCTAGCATTCCAACTAGCTTACGTTATCAACCGACTTCTTCATTAGCTTTGACGGCCACCTGCTCATGGCAGGGATGCCCTGGTTTTATATTGCCTCTTCAAGGGTGACATCTTGTTTACACACAAAACAAAGCAGCTAAAGTCACTTAACAATCAATGTTATCGATTGGATTTGAGCTCCGCTAACTTAGCTACGCACGTTACGTTAACGCTGGCTAACGAACGGCTTTATCGAGGTAGCTAACGTTACCGAAGCAGCCAACTTGCACGCGAAAAACACAACGTTACACTGAAGACTAAAACAACAACTTGCGAAGGTTTAAAGAATCCTAACCATCCTATCCTTGAGTTCGCTCATCTACCTAGCAAGACAAGCGGTGCAGTCAGACAACTATAGTTCATCTTGATAAGTGGCAATGCCAGCTAAAAAAATAATCTGAAGCGTGCAAGTTAGCGATCATATCTAGCTAGCCAGTAACCATTAGTCCATCTCACAAATCACAAACTAGCATAGAGACAAAAGTACGAAAATCTGAAACAAAAGAACGAGCTAGCGAGCACTTAAATCCACTCCCGCCACTTGCCAACATATTAGCCAAGAAAGTAGCAAAGCCAGCGAGCCACTTTGCGCACTAAATGGCCGGCAGCTGGATTCATACGGATCGGTGCAATATCCCGCCGCATTGCATACGGAAATATAGCAGCTTTGAAGTTTTAAAAACACATACAGCTTTTTCTCATATGCGGCCATCCGATACGAAAACAACAACAACCTGCTAGACAAAAACTTAAGCGACGTTAGTGTATTTGTTATCGTTAAGTTCGCCGAAATACATTGCAGGCACAGCAGCTAGCGGGCAAGCTAACTTTAGCTACTCCCTTTTCGACAGTCCAATTCGCTCTGTCAGCGCTGGCATTTTGTGTTTTATGGTGAATGTACTTTTCCATAACTTCTTAACTAAGCTTCTTTCCATCCCCGGAAAGCTTACCTCTCCTCCGGGGGGTGGAGGCCGGTAAACGCCGTTCCGAGGACGGATCTTCCGCCGCTAGCATCGCCCTCCAAAAACTGGAGCCCACACTCTTGACAAAATGGATGAGCGCAAAAAAAAACAACACAATAACAATTGCCGGTAAAGTTAAGTTATTTTCCCGCTTACTCCAGCCCCAACTTCTGTCTGCACAAGTTGACTGTATTAATTAAACACCTTGTATACAAAGTAACGATATTTGGAAAATATTGTATTGCTTAATTATAAAATTGTATTCGGCATGTCTATACTCTCCCTCCCCCCAAGTACCTGTGCCGGGACTGCCTCGCGCTCGCAAAGTCAGAATTGGCGGGAGCCTCGCGCTGACCCCTTCCACCGCACGCGATTGGTCGACGCATTGAATCGTCACTAAAAAGGAGACAGTTTAGTGGTTGTTCACTGTGTGGCGCCGCCTACTTTAGACGTTATCATAATATGATTGGCCTCTTAAAATCTAATTTCATTGATACTGTATCAATAATTGATCTGTAGTCCGGATGTAGTCCACTACATCGTCACTGAAATACTGTCAAAAAAAGTATTTTAAAATCGTGAGTGACTGTTGCTCGGGGAGTCAACTGCAACGCGAAAACTGTCAAATGTAGATGGCTTTTCTGTATGATGTTAAAGGCCTTTTTCCCCTTATCGGACCGCGAAAGCACCGTCCAAGACTCAAGCAGCTATTCCGAACAAAATGTCCATTAGTTTGAAATCAAGTCACTTGTCTAAACTTGGTCAATGACAGTAATCTGACACAGATAGCGATGTTTTATTTTTGTTTCGGTGTTCCTATTGAAGTAACATGCGTCAAAGCCATTTTTTTTACTTTTTGTGAATGTTTGTGTAATAAAAGTTTATTGTATTCACGTGTATTATTGCTTCATCATTCAAAACGTAGAACTAGGCTACTATGTCCTTGGGGAATAGCTAGTGTACAAAGAGCACACGTGTGTTTTTATATATGGGCGAGTTCGTATTACCGTAGAAAGTATCGTGTGTACATTTTCGGAAGATACCGAGAGCCATTTCACTTTCAAAAGTCATTTTTTGTAGATGCTCAGAATCATCACTTTTCAGTGTCACGTCACCTGACACGCCTTTATATATTTTACGCCGGGAACTGTGGTTTGATCTCCCACGGCCGCCTTTAATTCACGGGCTACACGGACACGACGAGAACTACAAATCCCACAACCCAAGATACCGACTTCCTGGAACCGACGGGCTGGGTTGGCGCATCACGAGCTGGAGTTAGCGGTTCTCAGGTAGCTACAAATACAATTGCTAAAAACAAAAAAACAAATGTTTTCGAATTGCGTGACTATTCTGACAAATTGTCACAGTCCATACAATAACGAAATACCTGTTTTCCCAGTTTGTGTCTTTGTTTGGATCATTTAGCACCTTAGAAAGATAGCTGGCTGCAGCAGATAACAACTCGCGTATTAGCACTGCTATGGTTTGCAATTAGCGTGTGAGCCAGTTACTTGTGGTCCGAGACTATCATTCATTTTCGGCTCACAAAAAAACGAACATTTTCAAATTCTGTGTAATGAACATAGTGTAAATGTGGTATCGATGATAGATGAGTTGGCTGATCGATGAGGTCGATGTTGTGCCTGCTACTAGCTAGCAGCTGTCGAATTTTCTCTGAGAATCTGATGGATAACAAAATGTTTTGAATATTTGGGAGTAACGTGGGAAACATTTGATTAAATAAAAATAGAACGCTTGTGTCAATGCAGTTGGAAAACGTTAAAAACGGTTATAAATGTACGAAGCAACATTGAAGATAATAATTAAAGCACAATTTGCTGTAGAACGTAAGTTACAACTACGAGATACATTGTCAAATTTCACTTCTAATTTTTGGAAACTTTGACGTACAACCTAACTGTAAAATTTAATTAATTAAAATTAAAAAAGTGTTATTAATCTTTGGCATTTTTGGTGTAACGTGAAGGTGGGAAAGTGGAGAAAAAAATGTTGTCTCGACCACTGTATTTGCAAGGTCACATGCTCATATCCACACGAAAATGAAAGCAATAGCCGAAACCAGTAAATACATTGTCTCTTATATCATTTTTACCATTTTAAGTGAAGTCTCTAGTCATAACCCGTGTCATCATTATTCTGCAATATTCTGCACTCTGCTATCTTCTGTTTTCATACAGAAGTGTGCAGAAGATTAGAAAACAAAACAAAAACGAAAGTATATTTTTTGGGGAAAATTAAATAAATCCTCAACAAACGTTAAATGCCACTTAAGCGATACGCTTAACATACAATAAAAACATGATACATATACTGAGAAAATATATTTCTAGTATATTTGACCTGAGTTTAACTTCACAGTTAATTTAAACCCCCTTTCTTTAGACTGCCGGAGACAAAACAATTTGACTAAAATATGAAAAATATTATGTGCAAAGAGATCACTTTGTCTGACCTAAATATAACATGTAAATGTAATGTGACCTTTTAAAACATGTGTTAATCTGCAGTGAGGGCGAGATCGTAGAGACAGCAAGGTCCTCAAAATGGCAGGTGAGTTCGAAGTCATCTTCGCGTTTTTTTTTTTTTACATTACTGTCATCTGTCATCTATATACACAGCAACATAGCAATGTTATGTCAACTCTGACACTTCACGGAATGTCTATGTTGTCCCACACCACACTGTCCCACAGTTAAGGTCTAACTTCTGAGTTATTTTTTTTGACACTGTCATAGAATTACTTTCACACAATGTGTTAAAAGTTAACATTGCCAACGCTGGTTCGCTTCCTCAACATTGGTAGAGGTAATGTTCAGGTTATGCCTGAAGTGCTACAATGCCACAGTGTTACTCCAACAGAGTTAAGTATATATTGGCACTCCAGAGTGTGACCTATATCTGTTTGTTCATAACACCACATTGTCCCCACATGATTGTACTTTGATCTGCAATCGCACGAAATTATGAAAAGCTTTCACTCTCCCAATAGGTCACCATCAATTTAATCAATACATTCAATGCACTCAGCGAAACCTAGTTACATTCACAGGGTTCAGTTCCAATGTGAGTACTCATTCTCTATTGGTAGGCAATAATGGACTGCACTTGTCAAGGCCTGTAACATTGCCAAACTGCGGCCCAAACATGGGCTCTTGGCCTGGTGTGAAATGCACCAACCAGTCCGTACTTGCTTGCTCACAGTTACCAACAAGACTGTATAGCAGGAGTTGAGAAATAACCTCAATGAAGTAACAGATGTACTGGAAATAACGCCATTTCAGTCATGGAATTCCACATGCAAATGTATAAACAAACAGGCATTAGAAAACACCGGTCTCCAGTTGGTTAAACAAATGAGCTGAAAGAACCATTCGCTACTTTGGTCCCCTCCAGAAGCTGCACACTTTCACCAGGCTGAGAGTGTGGCTGCATGGTGGTGGTTGTATGACACTCGATCAGGGGTGGGCAGTCTTACCCTGTGTGGGCCGGTGTGGGTGCAGGCTTTTGTTCCGGCCGAGCAGTAGCTCACCTGATTTGACTAATCAGCTAATCAAAGTCTTCAATCAGGGCTTTGATTAGTGGAATCAGGTGTGTCACTGTTCAGTTGGAACAAAAGCCTGCACCCACACCGGCCCACACAGGGTAAGATTGCCCAGCCCTGCACTAGATGATGCGTAGTCTTGTCTACCTCCTTTTGTGTCATCAAAAATAAACACTCATTTTCAACACCCTTCACTGCCACTGGAGATTCAACACTCACAGCTTTAAGAGAGTTAAGAGAGACTGGCCTACAGCTTCCCCCCGCCCCGCCCCGCCCCGCCCCAGTCCCTAACCCCCTCTCTTTTCTCTTTTTCACCCCCTCTTCTAGAACGGGTGAACAACTTCCCCCCATTGCCGCGATTCATACCCCTAAAGCCTTGCTTCTACCAGAATGTGGAGGAGGAGATTCCACCCCAGCACCGTCAGCTGATCCGCCGGGTCTATAACCTCTGGATCTGTAAGAGCACCCCCCCACCACCCCCTGTTCTGATTCTAGGGACTGCAGCCTTTATTTAATCAAACCGTGGTGCCGCCTTTTCAGGAACAAAATGACATTTGTTTAGTGTTTCTTTTCCCAGTTATGTACACAAAAAAGGTGCTATCTAACAATATTGTAAAGAAAGAAAAGAGAACCCGTCACTGGTTTTAAATTCTTTCCCCAGAGACGGGCACAAACCGAGCTGCAGTGTTTTTGGAATGTGCGACTGCGTCTGTCTGCGTGGGCTTCTGTCGCATGTTGATTTGCACTTTGTCTCCCTCTCCCTCCCTCCCCTCTTATCTCTCTGTATTTGTGTTGTTCTTGTCCTCCTGTCTGTCTGTGTTGCAGTGTACTCTGCCGCGCTGTGCACGAACGTGGTGTCGTGTATAGCCTGGTGGGCGGGCGGGGGCAGTGGGGTTAATTTCGGCCTCTCTCTGCTCTGGCTCCTCCTCTTCAGCCCGTGTGGTTACACCTGCTGGTTCAGACCCCTATACAAGGCCTTTCGGTAATATACACAGCTACACACACACACAACTATATATATATATACACAAACACACACAACTATATATATATAACACACACACACACACACACACACACACACACACACACACACACAACTACATATACACACACACACACGCATACTACATATACACACACACACACACACACACACAACCACATACACTCACACTTTCTCACACGCACACACACACACACACACACGTACACATACCCATACCCATACCTACACACGAACACATACGCATACACACACACACACACTCACACACAAGCCTGTGCACACAGAGTAATGAAATATGACCTGATAATCGGGCGCTCTCTCTTTTTCTTTTTCCAGGGCGGACAGTTCTTTCAACTTCATGTCCTTCTTCTTCATCTTCTTCCTCCAGTGTGTGCTGGTCATCTTCCAGGCTGTGGGCTTCTCTAACTGGGGTGCATGGTGAGTGCAGCAGGCTCTGTTGGGTCAGACCCACCTGGCTACACATTCAGAGTAACACAAAGAGACACGTGCTGAATGAACCTGAATGACTCTCTCTCTCCCCCCAGTGGTTGGATTGCGACGGTGATGTTCTTCTCAACTAATGTGGGCTCTGCCGTGGTCATGCTGTTCTCAACTCTGCTCTTCACTCTGGTGGCAGTGCTAATGGCACTGGTTCTGATCCGAGTGAGTCCTTATACTCCCTGTTCCCCAGATGCTCACACACACACATACGTATACACACACACACACACACACATACACACATACATATACATACACACATACACATACATATGCACATCCATATACACACACTTACATGCATACACATTATCTCACAAACACATACACACACACACACACACATACATATGCACAGACATATGCACACATACCCGCACACATGCAGGGACACGTGCACACACACACACACACACACACACACACGTGCACACACACTCACGTGCACACACACTCACGTGCACACACTCACACACACACACACACACACACACACACACACACACACACACATACACAGACATATACACACTCACGTGCGCACACACATGCACACACACACTCACACACACACACACACACACACACACACATACACGTTTACACATACATATGCACATCCATATACACACACTTACATGCATACACATTATCTCACAAACACATACACACACACACACACATACATATGCACAGACATATACACACATACCCGCACACATGCAGGGACACGTGCACACACACACACACACACACGTGCACACACACACACACACACACACACACACACACACACACACACACACACACACACACTCACACTCACTCTCTGCGTTCTCCAGGTGCACCGTCTGTACCGCGGGGGCGGGGGCAGTTTTCAGCGCGCTCAGGAGGAGTGGAGCACTGGGGCCTGGAAGAGCGCCGCCGCCAACGACGCGGGCTTCAACGCCATCTCCGTGAGCGGGCCCAGCCTGCCCCAGTACCCCGCCGCCGTGCCCAGCTACCCAGACGACGGGCCCTGGTGATACCCTCGCTGGACACTAGGGGGAGACGTAGAGCTCTCCAGCCGCCTCAAGCCTGGTCCACCCTCCTACAACACTTTGATACAAGGAAGTACATTTTAAATGTAAAGTGGGTGCACTACTGTTAGGAAATTACATCAGACAAGGAAAATTACACAAAACTCCCAAAATGTCACCACACACCCTATTCTGAATCAGATTTCAAATGACCACATGGGCCACGATGGCTCGCCTTGTGTGTTGAAACCATTTTTGGAAACATTCCTGAAGTTCTAGTCTAAGCCTTACTTAAAGATATAATTTGGAACGTGAAAAAGAACACATTCCAGGCCATTGTCATTCCATACTTTGTTTGGAGAGGACAGTTGAAACCTTTCCAAAGGGGAACCTTTTTTAGCTTGTCTTGGATATTGGAGGGATAGGAGCAGAAGCATCTATAGATCTCAACATTTTTCTTTTCATTAAACCAATCAGTTGTTCAATTAGTTGGGAAGTGGTATTGCACTGATGACTATAAGAGAGAGGTGACCTCGTTAATAGATTTAATACTCCTTAATAATTATTATTTTATTATCATATGTCGTTGTTTGTGTGTCATTTCAGATTAAGCAGTTCAGATGATTTGGAAACGATTGAGAAACTCAAGCAATGTGACGTACTGAGATCGTAGACAGTTGTGCAGTAGATGTACAGTATACACACAGGGGAATATTGAGTTTTAATATGGCATTGCTGTATTGGTAGATTCTGAGACACATGAGGTACATCAGACCGTACTTAGTTAAGCTTTAACGTCGATCAGGAGTTCCAACGCACTTCTCAGTTTACGTTTGCAAGATTTGTCAATGCGCCAAGTATGAACTGAGACAATCTTTCCACAGACGTTCGCTTACGGCCATACCTACCTTTTGAGATCTTGTTGACATCGTTGGCGGCTGCACTGACCAGAGGCTTGAGGCTCGTATTTCCTCCTGTGTTCAAAACGGCGTTCGAAGACAATTAAAAGGCCGGAGCGCCGAAAAGTAACCCCGTGAGTGAATGTTCTTGCAGAAATCGCTGGAGTTTTTAAGGCGTCGAGCAATCAATTAATTTTGAACCGTACGCGTCGGGGGCAAGCGCAGCTGCCCGAAATCACCGTGAAGTGAAACAGCGCCGACTGCATTCTCATGACCTCACGCAGCGCGACTGAACAACACCCGTCGAACATAAGTTGGGAAGTGTTTATTATTTTTATTTTTTTTATTGCTGTAATAGGTCATCGGCAGGAAGCAGCCCCCGCTGTGTTGGAGGGGGGCTTCTCTCAAAGCTGATGCAGTAATGAGAATGATGGGCCAGAGCAGAGGATCAGAAGATCCTGTCCTTGGTAGATCGTTCTGTGATCAGTGCTCTGACGTTGGGTCTCAAAGAGTACACCCCTCCCCCTCCAGGGTCTGTGCCAGCTCCTGCACCACAGTTCTGTTTACACGACAGTGCCGAAAACTGAAGCAGCCGGGACAGGAGGGCCCGGCTGCCCCCAAAACCTTTCAGTGCGTGTAAATATTGCATTAACAAGCTTTTGTAAACTTGTGTGTCCAAAAAAAAAGAAAAAGAAAATAAAGATTTGGGGAAGGTAGCTGGCGCTCAAGGACCAGGGCTTGGCCCCTTTGCATTAGCATTCATTAAAGCTTTTGGAGTGCACAGTTTTACCCCTTCCCTCCCCAGTAGTGAGAGAAAGTAGAGATACACAGTGTGCCTGTGGTCCCAGCACCTCACAACCCTGTGTGTGTGTGTGTGTGCATGTGTGCGTATGTGTGTATGTTCTTGATAATATTGTTTTCATTTTATTATTGAACATAACATTTTACATAAACGCTAAATTGTCATCCATTGTTGCCTGACACATGAAGACCCCGGTGTAGAAAACGCGCCTGAACGCTTTCGTGGTGAACCTTGCATGCAAAGTGACCGCTTCCTCTCTGCCTTAAACAACGCTGTCCTCTGTGTGCGTTCACATCCGGCGTTTCAAGAGCCTCGCACGCACACGTCCTTATCGCTGTGCAGCGCGCAGGCAGGCCTCGTGTCGGCTTTAAAAGGGTACCTTGGGCTTTCCCCACAAAAAAAAATAACCAGGAGTTTACCTTTAACTTTACCAATGCGATCATTTAACATGCGTACCTATCTAATTAGAGCTTGAAGTTCATTTCACGTCCTCTCTGGGGAAAGACTCCGGGGAACGTTTTTAGTGGGACGCACTTCGCACATGCCAACTCAATGGCCCTCGCGAGGCAGATTCTTAAGTGCTTGGTGCGTCCGTACAAACACATTCCCTGGGTTGTAATCTCCTGTAGAACCACCCCTAGGTGCCTGTGACCAAAACCTCGCGATCTGCAATTATTATTATTTTTTTCCGATTTTACCCCATTTTTCTCCCACTTTTGGTAGCCAATTACTCCCGCTGTGCTTAGTTCAATCCCCTCCCTCGTAGTTCGCTGCCTGTGACCGGCAGTGACAATGGCGAAGCGCTGCCTCCTCCAAGACAGCACTCGTCGTGCTGTCGACTGTAACTCCGGCACCCCAGAACCACTCCTGTGCGCAGCGAACTGTGTCGGCTTCCCTCCCCCCTCCCTGGGGCGGACAGCCAATTGTCGATCTGTACTCTTACTGAATTCGAATGCCACCGTTTCTCCATCCTCTCCTTTGTGATACACAGACTGACATTTGACGATACCGTCTTTGTTTTTCGCTTTTCATTTAGCCATGCAGTTTCTTTGATCTTAGTACTCCACTGTCGTCTGTATATGTGACCCCCTCCACCACCCCACACACACACACACACACACACACACACACACACACACACTCAAATAACCCCCTTCCTTGTCAGTGTTCCACAATAACCCGTCTTCTCAATGTGTCCCTTAGAAGGAGCACTGTGTTTACATTCTCACCGGCTGGACTGAACGGCAGCCCTATATTGCTTGTTGAATATGTCACTTGAGGTTAAATTTTTGTTCTGTTCTGGGGTTTTTTCAAACCTTGATTTGTTTGAAGTGCCGCTCCCCACGTGTATCTGTTGGGAGACATGTTGTTTTGGACACTACACAGTTCATCTCTAATGTCTGACATCGTAAACATTTAATACCATTGACTACATCTTACATTTTCATATGCATTTAAAAAGTGTGTTATATACACACATATATATATATATATATATACACGCAGTCTTTTAGACATTTTTTAAAATGGAAAAGTTAAACTTTAAAAAGAAAAAAAAGTTGTGGTTATGAACTTGTGCCTGCCTGAATCACTGGCTTGTTATGAAATTTCATCTCAATAAATAATATTTATCTGAGTAAGCATTCCCATCCAGCCCCTGTGTGTGTCTGTGTGTGGAGAGAAATTTGCAGTAAAATGTACACCCACATGTCTTTGGCCTTCCACAGCAGATATTCTGAGGGATGCATTTCAACTCTAATCTAGCATTGGGTCTATCTACTGTTGTTCAACTCTTACTTCTGTTGCCCAAGATTTTAAGCTTGCCTTCCACCACACCGTTTTGAATAAATAAAATATAGTAATGACTGAAATAACTACAAAATATGAATTCAATTCATTACTATTTATCCAGTACACGCTTTATTTTAAATGAATTACCACGATCGCCACGCATTAGTGCATGATGTGTGTATAATAACTAGAGCCTGAATGGAATAATGTAGTTAAAAAATGGTAAAATTATTTAATAAACATAGCTATTTGCTCCGGAACCATCTTCTCTACCCATCCACAAACGTACATACCTCACAACCAACACCAGGGGTCGCCATTGCTCTGGCATGGCTCTGACGTCACGTCTGGCTGGGCCCGGTCGATGGAAGCCCCACTTTGTGTTCAGGACTGCCCGTCCGTATGCCTGAACAAAAACAACCTGTGGGCGACTGAATAAAAACTAAGCAACCGACAGCCCCAACCCCCAACAAACACTCACCCTATCTGATTAAGTATTCGATCTGTATCGATTTATTATGAACGTATAATTATTTTCACGACACGTTTACGTGTCGGTCACTCTGAAATTTCAGACATCCTATTTACGCGACGGGAATCGAGAGAAGACCCACACACACACAAAAAAAAAAAAAGTTGTTCAGTTCGACATGGGTTCGAAGAAACACCGCAGCACCAGATCCAGCTCGCGTTCTCGGTGCCGGGACCGGTCCAAGACGACGGCTCGCAGCACAAGTCGCTCTCCCGAAGGGAAGCGAGGCCGAAGTCGAAGTCGCTCGAGGGATAAGCAAGATTGCGGGAAGGCCTCGAGATTGCGAGCGCGGTCCGAGAGCAGCGGCTCTGCGAGCAGTTCGGGTTCCGGGACTCAGCGCCGGTCCAGCGGCAGAGAACGAACTCAAACAGAGCGACACCAGCACCAGTCGAAAAGTGACTCGGACGGCGTCGACAAAAATGTCCGGAAAGAGGAAGGGCAGAGAGTGAGCAGCCGATGTCCCTCGAAAGACGGCAGCAGGTAAATTACCCACCGAGTTCCGCTTTGTGCAGGTATTCGTGCTGCTCAGAAATCTCCCTTTACATTACATTACATTACAGGCATTTAGCAGACGCGACTTACAGTTTACATTTCTTTACAATCCATTTATACAGCTGGATATTTTACTGAAGCAATTCAGGTTAAGTACCTTTAGCTCAAGGGTACAACAGCAGTGTCCCACCTGGGGATTGAACCTGCAACCTTAACGTTACAAGCCCAGTTACCTAACCATTATACCACACTGCCTGCCTTTACAGTTAACGATCTTGTGTATAGGCAACCCAACGAATTGCTATAGCTATTTTGTACGTAGGTAATACTGGCCATAAAATACGGTTATGAATTATGACCAAGTTTCGATTCTGAAGCGGGCTAGTTAGCTAAATATTACTGATTCCCACTGGGACCACATATACTGAAAAATGTATGCATTCAGTACTGTAAGTCGCTTTGGATAAAAGCGTCTGCTAAATGGCATATATTGATAAATGGCTATCTTCGGAATTACTCATGTGTACTTGGAAAACTAGCCAACCAACTTTAAAATAACTCGTACTCATTTAAAATGTTGTGTAAGCGCATGTGCATATATGCCGCGATGCAAGGGTTGCTATCAACTTTCTATCATCCAAATACGGGACAGAATGCGGCGTGAAGTGTGTATGGATGCATATGGCATCTAGCAGACGCTTTTATCCAAAGCGACTTACAGTAGTGAATGCATACGTTTTTCAGTATATGTGGTCCCAGTGGGAATCGAACCCACAACCTCAGCGTTGCCAACGCCATGCTCTACCTACTGAGCTACACAGAACCACAACACCTACTGTATATTGTAACGGCGACTGCTGAAGGAAGTTTGCTTTTCCATCATCGCGCTACCAGCTTTACTGCAGCAAAACTCACAGACGCAGGGCACAGCCAGGAACAGGAGACACTCACCAGGGTACAGCTTCTTAGACGCACAAACACGGTTACGGTTACGGTTACAACACTAATCCACCCAATGACACAAGGAATCATGGGAGACTGAACACAAAACAATAACAATGGCAGCCCCCAAGATTACTTAGCATACGATGTGGCAAAGCTAACATCCATTACTACTGAACTTATTTACACCGTTACAATATGATGCGATTCTATTTTTGATGTCTGACTGGCATTTTGTTATACGGGACAAGGACGAGAACAGGAACCAAATTTGGCCCGTATAAAAACTGGGCGTAAGGTTGCAGGCAAAACACGAATGAGGAACCCCAGTAAAATTACTAAAGGTTTGTGTTTCCTCAGCTCCTAAATGATAAAAATGTAATGTAATGAATCGGAGGACGGGCGGAGGACAGGAAAGCAGGGGAGCAGCAAGCGCGGAAGAGAGGAGAGGCCGGAGGCGCCGCCGAGGGGCCAGCAGGAGAGCGGGAGCGCCTCGCGCTCTGCCTCCGAGTCCAGCCAGGAGGGGGACGGGGGGCGGCGGCGCGCGACGGGGGAGAGAGGAAGAGCAGCGACCGGGAGAGGAGGGGCAGCAGGACCCCCAGCAGGGAGAGATGGAGGAGAGAGAGGGAGCGGCGGAGGAGTCCCGAGAGGGCCAGGGAGAGGAGGAGCCGAGAGAGGGAGGAGGGGGGCAGCAGGGAGAGGAGGAGGCAGAGGAGTCGCGAGAGGCAGCGGCGGAGGAGAGACGGCAGCAGAGACAGAGACCGGGATCGAGACCGCGACCGGAGGCGGTCGAGCTCGCACTCCTCGGTGTCGTCTCAGTCCTCCTCAGACTCGGAGGGCGGCGAGCGCGACGGCGATGGCGGAGGCTCACCGCTCGCGGACGGACAGATGTCGGCCAAAGACGAGCAGAAGAACAGGAAGGAGATGCTGAAGGCGCTGGAGACGCCCGAGGAGAAGCGGGCGCGGCGGCTGGCCAAGAAGGAGGCCAAGGAGCGGAAGAAGAGGGAGAAGATGGGGTGGAGCGAGGAGTACATGGGCTACACCAACGCGGACAACCCGTTCGGAGACAACAACCTGCTGGGAACCTTCAAGTGGCAGAAGGTGAGACTTCGGCTCGCGGCTATACAGCGCCTTTCACTTCATTGGATTTCATCTATATTTATATACATTCACATTACATTACATTTTAGGCATTTAGCAGACGCTCTTATCCAGAGCGACTTACACAGTTTACATTTCTTTACATACAATCCATTTATACAGCTGGATATTTTACTGGAGCAATTCAGGTTAAGTACCTTTAGCTCAAGGGTACAACAGCAGTGCCCCACCTGGGAATTGAACCTGCAACCTCTGAGTTACAAGCCCAGCTCCCTAACCGTTACACTACACTGCCATTACACTATATATACGTCATTTAGCAGACGCTTTTATCCAAAGCGACTTACAGGAGTGAATGCATACATTTTTCAGTACATGTGGTCCCAGTGGGAATCGAATCCACAACCTAAGCGTTGTTAGCGCTCATGCTCTACCTACTGAGCCACACAGAGCCACCTGACTCGAGTAGGTAATGCTGTTGACACTGTGTTCAGTTTAACGAATGAGCACAATACGAGTGTTTTATAGCTGTGCCCCTGTAGCGCTTTACTGAATGTTCACACACTGCAACAACTGGCACTTCACACGATGAAAGAAAGACTGATTGAAGTGATGAGGTGACCGCTGTCTGGTGTGTGTGTGTGACCTGACAGGCTCTGGAGAAGAAGGGCATTGGGCATCTGGGAGAGAAGGACCTGAAGGAGAGGAACAAGCGCATTCAGGAGGAGAATCGCAGGGAGCTGCAGAAGGTAAGGCCGCCGCCCGCCCCGGCTCAGAACACAGGAGGAGACAGGTCTACAAACATGATATCATATAATATATCATATACGCCAGCCATTTAGCAGACGCTTTTATCCAAAGCGACTTACAGTGGTGAACGCATCCATTTTTCACAACCTAAGCGTTGTCAGTGCCATGCTCTGCCTACTGAGCCACACAGAACCACATGATCAGGCATTCTAAATTTGGAGACAAAGTAAAACATAGGGGGATTGAAAATAGTGTGTTTACCTGTGAGCTGGACCCTGGTGTGTTTACCTGTGAGCTGGGCCCTGGTGTGTTTACCTGTGAGCTGGGCCCTGGTGTGTTTACCTGTGAGCTGGGCCCTGGTGTGTTTACCTGTGAGCTGGGCCCTGGTGTGTTTACCTGTGAGCTGGGCCCTGGTGTGTTTACCTGTGAGCTGGGCTCTGGTGTGTTTACCTGTGAGCTGGGCCCAGGTGTGTTTACCTGTGAGCTGGGCCCTGGTGTGTTTACCTGTGAGCTGGGCCCTGGTGTGTTTACCTGTGAGCTGGGCCCTGGTGTGTTTACCTGTGAGCTGGGCCCTGGTGTGTTTACCTGTGAGCTGGGCCCTGGTGTGTTTACCTGTGCGTCGGGCGTCTCTCAGGTGAAGCAGCTGCGGTTGGAGAGGGAGCGGGAGAAGGCCATGCGGGAGCAGGAGCTGGAGATGCTGCAGAGGGAGAAGGAGGCGGAGCATTTCAAAACCTGGGCGGAGCAAGAGGACAACTTTCACCTGCACCAGGCCAAACTGCGGTGAGCGTCCACACAAACACACTCACACTCAGACACCACACAGACACACTCAGACACACACACACACACAGACGCACGCACACAGATAGACACACACACACACTCACACTCAGACACACACACTCAGACACCAAAGCACTGCACGTCGATGTAAACGTGTAAATGGTCTTTTACGCTGATCCACACAGACACTCAGTCACACACACAGACACACAAACACATGTCCTTTTACGCTGGTTCCAGTGACTCACACACACCCAGAGACACAGGTGTGATGTGAGCTCAGGGTGAACATGGTGGTGTGTAATGACCCTTCACACTGGTCCCGAGCGCTCCTCAGAGGAGGTGTGTTGTGCTAACGGGCCTCTGGTCGTGCGTGCAGCTCAAAGATCCGGATCAGGGATGGCCGGGCCAAGCCCATCGACCTGCTGGCCAAGTACATCAGCGCCGAGGATGATGACCTCGCTGTGGAGATGCACGAGCCCTACACCTTCCTCAACGGCCTCACGGTCACAGACATGGACGACCTGCTGGAGGACATCTGGAGAGACAGTGTGTGTGTTTTGTGTGTGTGTGTGTGTGTGTTTTTGTGTGTGTGTGTGTGTGTGTGTGTGTGAGAGAGACAGTGTGACTGTGTGTGTGTGTGTGTGTGACAGAGACAGAGACAGTGACAGGACACATGCAGTGCATCTGTGACAGAGACAGAGACAGTGACAGTGTGTGTGTGTGTGTGTGTGTGTGTGTGTGTGTGTGTGTGTGTTTGTTTGTGACAGAGACTTGTGTGTTTGTGTGTGTGTGTATGGTTGTGAGGTCCTAGGGTCCACTTTAAGGCGAGGAGGAATGGTTTCATTGGTAGAACATTGTAAGGGCCCATGTGCTTGTTATGTGCTCATGTGTCCCAGAAAGCCCCTTCCCCAGGCGCCTGCAGTGAGAGCATGGCTCGCTGGTTTGGGGGCACAGTGGTGCTGACCCGTGTGGATCTGACCCGTGTGGATCTGACCGCCTGCCTGTCCCCCAGGTGTACATGGAGCTGGAGCAGGGCAAGAACGTGGACTTCTGGAGGGACATGACCACCATCACGGAGGACGAGATCAGCAAGCTCCGCAAACTGGAGGCGTCTGGGAAAGGGCCCGGTAGGCCAGCGGCGTGTTGGAGCGCTACTCTACCCCCACCCCCACCCACACACACACACACACACACACACACACACACACACACACACACACACACACACACACACACACGCTGCTCTACCCCCCCCACACACACACACACACACACACACACACACACACACACACACACACACACACACACACACTGCTCTACCCCCCCCACCACACACACACACACACACTGCTCTACCCCCCACACCACACTGTGCTGCTGTACCACCCCCCCCCGCCCCCCCACACACACTATTGTACCCCCCCCACTGTGTGAACACCCCCACACTGCTCTACCCCCTGTGTTAAACCCCCAGTTTTGTTCATTTTGTTGCCATTTGCTGTCAGGCTGAACACCTGTTGATGGCGTTTTCCTTTTAAATAATGGAGACGCTTTTAAATGTCCTTCAAAAAATGTTTCCATTAAAATACAGGGGAAATTCTAAGCAAAGACAAACGACACTAGCGGAGCATAGCGAAATGCTGCGAAAGAAATTCAATTTCACGGATTTGAACAAAAAAACTTTATAACAATAAGCTTAAAATCTGATGGGATCGCTGTGTCATTCGTGCGTTTTGTCCCAGTGTTACAGGTATGATACGCAGCTGCCTGCAATGATGTCTATCTCTGTATTACTGCACTGATCTCTTGCGCTAACTATGATTGTTCTTACCATGTATTAATGCACATCTTGTAAGTCGCTCAGGATAAGAGCGTCTGCTAAATACTGTAAATGTAAATGTGATGTTGTTCCCGCTCACTGCGTCTCTGCGCAGGCGCAGGGGACCGTCGCGAGGGCATCAACACCTCGGTGAGCACGGACGTGCAGACGGTGTTCAAGGGGAAGACGTACAGCCAGCTGCAGGCCCTGCACCTCAACATCGAGAGCAAGATCCGCGCCGGCGGCTCCAACCTGGACATCGGCTACTGGGAGAGCCTCCTGCAGCAGGTCCGCGTCTACATGGGCCGAGCGCGGTCAGTACCACCACCGCCACCACCACCGCCGTGACAACCATCACGCACGCACACACACACGCACGCACACACACACACACACACACACACACACACACACACACATCTCCCACACACACACTCACACACACACACACACACACACATCAACCCACATCAACACTCCCCACCCCACCCCACCCCACACATTATCCCAACCCCCCTCCTCCATTGGGACAACCCCAGTTACCTCCCACCAGCCAAAATGGTGCAGCTTGATGTGGCGTGGGCCAATGTCTACCTGAAGGAGTCCCGATTGGTCGAAACGGCTTCACTGTGTCCCACACTAGAGCGCAAGCAGCCTCCGATTGGGGAGGGGTGGGGGGGGGGAGGAAGGGAAGGAAGAGAACCAGGGAACCAGATTTAGCCCGTGTCAAAGTGGGCCGCTTCGCTGTCTGTGCGTTGGGCCTGCCGTGTTCGGTTTTAACGGTGCTGCCGTTTCCTCTGTGTCCGTCAGGCTGAGGGAGAGACACCAGGACGTCCTGAGGCAGAAGCTGTACAAGCTGAAGCAGGAGCAAGGCGTGGAGAGCGAGCCTCTCTTCCCCATCATCAAAGAGGAGCCGGCCAATGAGGAGCCAGTGTGAGTCTTTTTGTGATGTCACTGATGTTCACCTCACCAGAGGTTACAGTGACCAGTGTCTCTCACCCATTAAAACTGTTTGCTTGTTCCATTTTGTTTAAATGTTGTTGTTTTTAAGTTAGGGTTAGGGTTAAAGTATTACAGTTGAACCAGCTAAAATGATTAAAACTCAGAGTTCTTTTTTTAAAAAGTTCCTAAAATGATTAAAACTGAGTTAAGACAGACTGTGACAAATCCCCCTGATTGGTGCCCAAGCAGAGCCAATCGGCTCCATGTGCTTCCGCGTCTCCGTGGAGACTGACCCCGCCCCCTTCTCCTCCTCCTCTGCAGGAGCGCTGTGGAAGGGGGCGACGCGGAGAAAGCAGGGCCCTCCTCTTCCTCACCGCCCGGGGCTGCCCAGGGGAAGGAGGGAGAGGGGGAGGGGAAGGAGAAGGAGAAGGAGAAGGGAGGGGCGGAGGAGGAGGGCGTGGAGGCGGTGCTGACGGAGGAGGACCTGATCCAGCAGAGCCAGGCGGAGTACGACTCCGGCCGCTACAGCCCTCGCCTCCTGCTGACCTCCGACCTGCCGCTGGACACACACACCACCGAGCCGGACGAGGACCTGCACCGGCTGCACCTGGCCCGCCGTCAGATGCAGGCCACGGGTGAGTCACACTACACTACCCACAATGCATCACAGCGTACCCACAATGCATCACAGCGTACCCACAATGCATCACAGCGTACCCAGGCTGCACCTGGCCCGCTGTCAGATGCAGGTCATGGGTGAGTCACACTACACTACCCACAATGCATCACAGCGTACCCAGGCTGCACCTGGCCCGCCGGCAGATGCAGGCCACGGGTGAGTCACACTACACTACCCACAATGCATCCCAACGTACCCACAGATGCAGGCCACGGTGAGTCACACTACACTACCCACAATGCATCCCAACGTACCCAGGCTGCACCTGGCCCGCCGTCAGATGCAGGCCACGGGTGAGTCACACTACACTACCCACAATGCACCACAATGTACCCAGGCTGCACCTGGCCTGCAGGCCACGGGTGAGTCACCACTGCCACACTACCCACAATGCATCACAACGTAGGCACGATAGGGCTGTCAAACGGTGGGACGATGCACTATTGAATGTTATTCAAGGTTGTTGCTACGTTGGTGACACGGCACTTTCATAGCATATAACAGGGCTGTTCAAATCCAGGCCTCGAGGGCCGCAGTGTCTGCACGTATTTGCTCAAACCACGCACTACACCACCTGATTCTGAATAATTAGTTTACCTCCTTGGTCCAGGAGGTGAGCTAATTAGTGAAATCAGTTGGTGTAGTGCGTGGTTTGAGCAAATACCTGCAGACACTGCGGACCTCGAGGCCTGGATTTGAAGACCCCTGGCGTTTAAGGTTGAAGGTAAAATGTGTTGAGCTGAACGGAGCCAGGCGTTCAACAGCAGCGTGGCTGATAACTCGGCCTCAGAGCCTGATTAGCCATTTAAAAAGCCCTGCTTTAGGCCTGGGCTGTTAGTAAACTGCAAAATCGTTGAACCAAGAGGCAAAGTAATACGCAAGCCATGTAAGCTACAGATAATTTCAGATCCGAGCACTTCTGGTTTCTGGTTTAACAGCAATTTAATGCATCCCACACAAAAATATATTTTTGTTTTTATTCAATTTCTAAAAATTTTGCGTTTTTGTTTTTATGTTCAAATAAAGTTTAAGATATACTATACTTGCTGTTTTTTGTTGGATTTGGCTGCCCTCTTGTGGACATAAGGCACAATAACACCACGCCCAATAAAAAATGCCCGCAAGGGCGTTACATTTCGACATGTAATCTAGCACTTAAAAATGTAATGTTCGACTACATTTGAACATATGTAATTAAGAAGGAATATTCAGATGTTATATTTCAGCAAAGATGACAGCCCTAGTACACGCACATACACTGAACAGAAAAGTAATGTGTGTTTCTATGTGTATATTAGAAACATGTATACTACCAATACAGTATGGATGACAATACTAACACAGTATGTGAAAGAGAACAGTACATACACACACACACACAAGAAAACACAAAACGCACACGTGCACACACACACACATACAGTACACACACACAAGAAAACACACGTGCACAAACACACACACACACACACACACACACACACACACATACAGCACACACACACAAAATGTGTCAAATAAATCGTGAGTTTAAGTTTTGAAGTAGTGAAACCCGTTGTGGGTGAGTGTGTGCTGCGTGTTCCCGTGACTGACCCCCCCCCCTCCCCCTCCCCCCCGTCTCCCAGGCGACGCCAGCGAGAGCGCGGAGGACGCGTTCGTGCGTCGCGCGCGGGAGGGCATGGGCGGCGACGAGGCCCAGTTCAGCGTGGAGCTGCCGCTGACGGGCAAGATGTACCTGTGGGCCGACAAGTACCGGCCGCGCAAGCCCCGCTTCTTCAACCGCGTGCACACGGGCTTCGAGTGGAACAAGTACAACCAGACCCACTACGACTTCGACAACCCGCCGCCCAAGATCGTGCAGGGCTACAAGTTCAACATCTTCTACCCCGACCTCATCGACAAGCGCTCCACGCCGCAGTACTTCCTGGAGCCCAGCTCCGACAACAAGGACTTCGGCGTGCTGCGCTTCCACGCCGGCCCGCCCTACGAGGACATCGCCTTCAAGATCGTCAACCGCGAGTGGGAGTACTCCCACCGCCACGGCTTCCGCTGCCAGTTCGCCAACGGCATCTTCCAGCTGTGGTTCCACTTCAAGAGGTATCGCTACCGGCGCTGAGGATTCTGGGGGACCACCTCACTCTTCCCTGGAGGGGGCAGGCCGGCTGATTCTAGGCCCCCTCCCACCCACCTCCCGGCTTTTGTGCTCAACTGGTGCTCAACCGTGATTGGGCCAGTGCATCTTGCTCTTGTTAAGTTGTGGGGTACCATGTGACCAGCGTTGAAAGGACCACCTCTCTCCCATCTTGAATTTGCTTAGAAAAGACAGCGCCACACGGCTGGTGTCCACTTTTTTTGAACGTACTTTCGGTTGTTTATTGTTCCCCCTCCCCCTCGTCATTATTGGCGGGCTGTAAACGATTGGTTTGTTTCTCTCCAGTTTGTGTTAATGTCCCCCCCCAGGCTGGCAGTCATAAGACAGACAACCTTTTTTAATGCCACATTTATAAAAGTCAAAATAAAAGTTTTTTTTTCTTCTCTCTGAACAAAAACCCTTTTGTTTTCCTGTGTGGTGTGACAATACTCCCCAACATCCAGGCTGTCATCTTCAAACACATTCGTCAAACGAACCACAGATTACCACCGTCTACAGCCTCCGCTCTGCGAGTGTCCCCGTCTCTACGACAACAGGTCAAGGGTCATCAGGTCAAGGGTCGTCCTGGTGAAGCGCGACAGTGTGTAAAACCGTCTGTGGGAACAATACTCCAGTCAGATATCTGTAACGGACATATCACAGGAGCAGAGCAGGGAATGTGCTAGAAAACATTTTTATTCATACAAAATGAAGCAGTAGTAGTATCCAAATAGTACAAAATACCAGCACAGAAAACACAATGTCCACAAATAAATTAAAAAGGGCTACCCCACACTTTTGTAAATGTTCACATCTGCGCTTGCCTGGTCTCCGAGCGGCGAGTCTGGAAGAACAGAGCGTGATTGGCTAATGTTGCGCAAAGCGACCAATCGAAACGCACGTGAACGCTGGGGCAGGGGGGGGTGGGAGGTGTTTCTTGCCCGCCATTTGAGAGGTGTGAATTCTTCGCGGTTTATAAAATGAGAGCGGTGTGGGTCGAGTGTGAGGGGAGGAGAGTCTTGCAGGACTCACTGTTCCGAGGTTCTCTGGAAATTCTCTCCTCTCTGGGGGCAAGCTTTACTGATGGGTCTTCCCCATAAGAGAGATCTGCTTTCTGGTGCAGTTGAGCACAGACCTACTTGCTAATTTACTAGATTTTAAAATATGAACACATAGATTGTTAAAAAAAAAAAAAAAATACATATGCAATGATTTAAAACATATTACCTTTCTTGGAAGATTGCTCAAAATGTATTAAAAAAATTAGACACTAGAGATAAAAGAAATACTATGAATGGCATTAAAAGGCATGGCAGAAACACACTTGTGCACAGCGCTGGTGTGACTCGACGGCTGCTGCTGCTGCTGCTGCTGCCGCCAGCCCTGCGGTTCAGACCCGCGCGCCTTGGTTAGATCTCACCGCTGACAACGGCTGTGAAAACGAGAAAAAAAAAAACATTCGCTCGATTCCTTCTTTTGTTTCACACTTCTCCTTTGAAGCACACGTGAGACAAAGGCACTGCGGGTCCTTCGCCAAACCCCGATAATAACGTGGGACAGACGGTGTTTCGGAGTGGAACCTGTCACGTCTTGCCCACAGGTTGAGTAATCCCCCCTGCAGCCTCCTGGGGGGAGGGGGGAGGGGGCGCATGCTGGCACTGGAGCAGAGGTGGAACGACATAAAATCGGCTCCGAATATAAAAAAGAGCTGTAAATTATTCCCATTTTCAGCGAGAGCGTGCCAGGTCAGGCTTGGGCGGGTTTCTGCTCTCGATGCGGAGAGACGAACACAGAGAGTTTGAGAGTGAGACACTGGGGAAGGGGGGAGGAGGGGAGATAGAAGCTCCATAAAACAATGCAAAAACCCACGTTCGACGCTGGCCACGGAGACCGGGGTTCGATTCCCCGTCCCGCCAGAGTCGGCTCTGGCCGGGAGTGCCATCGGGGCGGCAACTGGCTGTGTCCGACCCAGGGAGGGGGGAGGGAGGCTGACACACACGGTTCGCTGCGCACAGGAGTGGTTCTGGGGTGCCGGAATTACAGTCGACGGCACGATGAGTACTGTCTCGGAGGAGGCAGCGCTACGCCCTGGTCACTGCCGGTCACAGGACTATGGCAGCGAACTACAAGGGAGGGGATTGAACTAAGCACAGCGAGAGTAATTGACTACCAAATTGGGAGAGAACGGGGTAAAATAAAAAAATATATATTTTAAAAAAACCTTGACTCATTGGGGGCCTCCAATAGCATAGTGGTCTAACACACTTATTTATGAGTGTGAGCTGCCTATCGCGTTGTGGTTCAAAACCCTGTTTGGGGATGACGTTTGGCTGTCCGCCCCAGGGGGAAGGGGGAGGGTGAGCCGGCATGAACTCGCCGAGAAGCGCACAAGGGTGTCTCCAGAACGTGGGGGGGTGAAATCTGTCTCAAAGGAAGCAGAGTTCACTGCCCTCAGAGTACACTTGCCTTGTAGAGACAGTTCATGTGGGGAGGGCTAATCAAAATAAATAGAGGGTATACTTGGTCACTAAATTGGGAGAAAAACCAGGAAAAAATCTCAAACCAATAAAAAAACCCTTGACTCATACACAAACTTGGCTCACAACTTAATACATGCATAGACACAGAGATGGAAACAATGAAAATAATTCATATTTTTAAAAAACATTACAATAAAAAATGTGTACAAAAAAAATATTTTCACTTTAGAACGAAAATACTCTGTTCCAGACTGAAACCTCAATATCCTCTCTGGACAGCTGCTATGGAAACTACCTGCTGTGAGAACAGGCCTCCTGTTGGCATGTGCTGATCCCAGCCTTTCCACAGTTCAGTCTGGCTCCTCAGAATATTCGTTCCACAATATATTCTATGAAAAATCTATTTAAAAAAAAACAACAACTTGCATTGACATTTTTAGAAAGAAAAAACAACAACAGCATTTTCAGTCAGTCATCTGAATGAGTTTCTGTTTGTGACCTCAAAAAATGCCCCAAAGCTGAGGTGGCATTGGGACAATTTGTCCGTCTCGCGATCTGCAACCTGAGCAGGAACAGAAGTGTTCTTCCTTCAGCTGCTGGCGGGTCCAGCTGGCAGCGTATTCAGGACAGCCCTGTTGGGTTTCAGGTGAGTTTGAAACAGGTGCGCTGACGAAGAAACCAAACGATGAGAAGTACTGCCCCGTGACATTGAGTGCTGCGGGCTGGAGGGTCACATGGCCAGCCCCATCACACCCCACGGGGTCTTTACAAAATGCTCAAACCAGCAGCTGCCTTTGATCAGAAAG